>JABUQX010025589.1:30000-38767 GCA_015478945.1 Trachelipus rathkii
TTATTTTTTTCCCCTTTCTTGGAGTGGGATCAATCAGACTTTTTGCTTGTTTGAGACCATTGATATTTGTCCAGTAGTTGATCTTGTATCAGAAGTTCTTTCAGTGACCTTTGAAAAGTCTACAGAAAGGTTCAGGACTAATAAAAGTGATCTTGACTCTTTTCTTGGTGAGGCGATCTGCCTCTTTATTGCCTTGCTTGCCCTGGTGATCTGGCACCCACATTAGAGTAACTGCTATGTTGAGCCAGTTGCTGTAGGACAGATTGGCATTCCTAAGCCAATTTTGGATTTCAGCTGTAAGAGTTTAAAGCTCCATCAGCTGCTTGGTTGTCGGTCGCCACAGCGATCCTTGCTCCTTACATCTCCCTACCTAGGTTTATCCGGGCACACGACACTATGGCATATACTTCTACTTGAAAGATGGTGGGAGAATCACCCAGAATCATACTAAGTTTGCTCCAACTCCTTCATCCATTACCGATTCATCAGTGTACCATGTAATGGTTCCTGGATCGAGTTTTGGGCCTTCATCTTCCCATGTTTGACGGTTTGTAAGAAGAGTCTTGTACTTCTTTCCAAAGCTTTTTTCTCTCGGCATCAGGTCTGGGATTGTAATGACCATCTGTAACTCTGGTATATCTTCCAGTATGTGAGTGTGTCCGAGTCCTGTGTTTTGTTTAATTTGGTCAAGGAGAGTCAGCCTGATCGCACACGACATGGAATCCCTCATAATAAGCAGGTGCACGGAAAGGAGACCTAGCAGTGCCTCCATGGTTGCATTAGGGCAAGTATGCATTGCCCTTGTGGTCGTTATGCATGCTGTAGTGTTTGTAATTTATTTTGTGCAGTCCCTTTCTCCACCTTTGGCCACCAAACGAATGATGTATAGGTAATCATACTGTAGGTCTAACAACAGCTAGGTACATTCAATTAGTCATATTTGGTTTCAACCCTTATGTTTTGCCAAGCATTTTCTAGCGTGTCCATAGGGCTACTGTTCCTTTATCCATATACTCTTCTATTGGGTTGGGTTCCACGGGAAGTTTTGATCATAGTGTCTACTCTCAGAATATTTGACTTTCAGCTGGAGGGCTTAATAGATGATTCCACCCAGTCCTTGGAGGCTACAGATACACTACATCAATCCTCACGACTTACTCTCTCTATTTTGAAAGACTCACCTATGAAAAGCAAGCAACTGGGATGGTATGAAATAATTATGAAGGAACCTGAGAGTCTCTGACCTCTTAGTAGTTTGTTCAACAAGAAAAACAAAGAATCCTCCCAAGAAATATTAATAGAAAAAAGAAACAACATTAACCTTTGGAATTAAATCAGACAAAAATTTGAATTTTGTTTTCGAAGATGTAGTTGTGTGAAATATTATGTCGATTAGAATGGTGAAGGATTTAAGTTTTGACGCATTAAAAAACTCATGCTTTCTCAACCTATTACAAATATGAGAAAGGACAGTGACCCCAAGGTCACCATCTAAGCATAAATTATTTTGGAGAATTTATAGAAAGCTTTAGATATGTTTATTGCCACAGCAAAAGTTTCGCCGAAATGCTTTATAACAGAAGACAAAGAGTCAGACATATGATAAAGAAGATCACCTTTAGATAATTCCTTACTGAAGCCAATTCGCTTCCAAATCTTACTGTTAAGGATAGATTTGAAAACTTTAGAGAGAGCAAAAATTAAAGTAATAGAAACATATTTACAGGGTTGAGAGTGGGTCCCTCTTTCTTTGGCACAGCTAGGAAGAGTTTGCCCTTTTAGCAGGAAGGAAAACAACAGTAGGAATTAATATGTAGAAACGAAACAGTTTACTTAGTAAGCAGGGTAAAGTTTAGAAGAACCGCATGAGAAATATTGAACATACCCAATTTTAGTGTAAGATCAAAGAGAGTAGAAATAACTTCTGATAGAGATAGACTGATAGAGAAAGAATCAGAGTTAGGGTTTGCTAATTTTAAAAAAGTACCAGAAAAGGCTTGAAGAAGAGAAGCCGGAAATATTATTATATTTTTAACAGGAAAATCAAAGAAATGTGAATGTAAATGAGAATAGTTAGTAAGACCAAAGTGACAAAAAAAAGTTTCCTCGCTGAAGGAGGGGGAAGTTACTTCGGAGCAGGATACGGAGAGACAAAACAGGATATAGAGATGAGATGATTAAAAATCGGAGCAACCTAGTGGGAGGAAAGAGTTTAACAGAATAAGGAAAAATACTGACTGTCAAGAAAATATCTAGATTGTTGGATTTATCTTCAAGACGATCTGGGATACGAGAATGGAGCATCACCATTGGCTTAAGGTTATTTATTATTGATGCGAGTCGAGTTTGCCTGCTGCAATTTGAGAATTGGAGGAGAGAAAGATGGTATCAAGGAAAGGAAGAAAGGAGGAAAAGAGGAATGCGTCTTATTTTGGGGTTTAGAAAGTCGAAGATTTAGGATAGTCAGTTAAGTTAGGGGATAAAAATAAACAGATCATATGAATTTCAGTAAACCCAAAATTTGAAAAAACTAAAAAAAAAAAAAAATGAGAACATATGCACAACATCAGCCTTTCACTGGGAATTGATTGAAGAACTGTAAGAGGTAACATATTAGAGTTTGCTATAGGAGCGCTAAAACATCTGTTAAACAACATCGGTTAAGAACAAGAGATGTGGTTTAAAGGAAAAAAGATTGTGCTAAAAAACTGAAAATTGGAATAAAAACCACAAATGCTGCAGAAATTAATAAAGAAAAGCCAAATACCAGAACAATCCGCAATTCCGTGGTGGGGCTAACGAGAGGCAACAAACTCCCAGGTGACGTTGGAGAGAATGGTGGACGAGAGAGTATTTTTGGATACCGCCCTTCCAGAAATTTTGAAAGCTATGTTGGCGGTCATTTAGGAAAAGAGGTTGGAAAAATTGAGTGATTGAGCAGTTAGGGCATGTAGTGTTCGAATGAGAGGGCAACCTATAGAACAATCCTTCAGAGAGCTCTGTGTACCATCTGTTTGATGAAGCACAAAAAAAGAAATGCATTGGAAGGATGCCCACACCGTAACACTCCCCATGACTTCTGTGAGGTAATTTTATGGTTTCGAACGGCGCTACGTTTTTCACACACCACAACATATATATATATATATATATATATATATATATATATATATATATATATATATCACTCACATAATGTATATATTAGATACATTTTCATTTACAATTTATATACAATTTAAATAAAGTAGATACTTTTAATTAAAACTTATCAAATATTATTCATTCTTCAATTTTCATTATATATTAAGTGTTTATATTATTACTATAAAGTTAATAGGGTTTATTTATAATTATTTTAGAAGCACACTACAATATCATACACACACAATAGTACCACTAACACACCCTACCCATATATCATAATATTCTACCACTCTAATTACTAACATACTCATCACACTAACTGGTATTGTGTTTCTCATGAGATTTTTGTTATTCAAAACAAAGCTTCCAAGGCCTGTATCAAATTTTTTGTTTTTAAAACAAAGCTTCTAAGGCCTGTATCAAATTTTTTTTTTGGGGATAATTTTTTTTAATACCAATGGGCTATGCCCAACATGAAATCGTAACTCTTTCTCTGGTTTAGTCATTAACAACAACAGAATCTGAATACTGATCCTGACTCCTCTAACATGAAACTAATAAGTCACGTAATTGCTAAGTGATTTTATAGATTTTCAGTAGACGAACATGTGAATTAACTCTACTTACAAGGATATTATTCTTTATAAATAATATTTTTTAAGATATAAAAACATCTATTGCGTAGTTCCATCGAATTATGTTATCAATTGTATTAATTTATATTAAATAATTTATTGTTTAATTTATATATTTTGTATTATTATATAATTTTGTATAGATAATCATATATATGTTTATATAACTAACTTTTTACTAAATTTTATGAAAAATTTTATTAAAAATATATTTTATAAAGATTCACTCTATTATAAATATAATATATATACCTATAGTACCTATAAGAAGCATAATAATTAGTAAGTAGTTAGAATCTGCCTACATATCTACACAATAGCTATTACCTATAAACGTATATATATATATATTTGTATTCTTATATATTGACTTTCTAGTTTAACCTTACTATTTTTAGCTGATAAGTGATATATGTTATCTATATATTAGGGATTATTTATATAAATTTCTAACTAGTTTAAATCATGTTATTTTGTACTAAACTGTATGTTAATTTTTTATTACCTTAATCTTTTTAATACGTTATTTATTTCTATATGAATATTATACTATATTCAACTTTGATAAATAATTATATTCGCTATATATATAACTATACGGAAATGTATATAAGGTCACTTCTCTACACTTAATAAAAGTTTTTATTGTCAATAATATGTTTTTCATATTTTATTCTTATTAATTTTGCTGTTATTTAATTGTACCTCAAAATATATGTGCCATTGATATAACCATCACACGTAAGAAACTAAGCGTCGGAATTTATGATGAACAACAAACTTAGTGAGACAAAGTACACTCCTTACAGATAGCCGAAAAAACTTTGACCTTTCTTTTCTTGCTCAAGATTCTGGAAAAATGATATGAATTATATACATAAAATCTTGGTTAGCGAAGCTCTAAATGATAAAAAAATTAAGTCACTTGATCCTTTTTTTGGTACTTCTCTCGGGGCGACTAGTTAGACTCACAAATATAACAGTTCACAACAATTCTTATGAAATCATTTTTGGATCATGCACTCTCTTAGTACGCTCATACTTTTTTTCTGTACACCAATATAAGTTAGCACTTACAATCTAAGCAACAGCTTAAATCCTAAGTCAGTCCTAAATCTGATAAAATGTGAAAATATCACGTCCTTTGTTGAACTATCTGGCTCCTACAAAAATTTTGAGATTAGAAAAATTTATTTTATTAGCCCCTCAAAAGACCGTGCATAGCAAAAAAGACAATTAAAAATAGAAAATACGAAAGCTTAAGTAAATCAATATATATATAATGGTGCAGCAAAAATGAAGCTTTACTCCCAAATTTCCAAAATCCTTGTTCTTAATTATTATATTTCTATAAACATTTGTAATAAATTATATTCTTATAATATAACATGCTGGTGACTATATATCGGTATATTATTTCAAGCAGGTCGAAGGAATGTTTTCTCTTATATTTTGATGGCTTGGTCCGGTAAAGTAATCCTTATCTCTATATGATCTCGTAAGTGCTCTTCCACAATTAAAAATACGATAATTTTAATTCGCAGTATATGTTTAAATCATCTTGACATGGATAAGTAAACAGAATTACCAAAACATTCATGATAGGAAGTTAAGGTGGTGTTTATTATTAATTTTTGTAAACCCAACTTCATTTATTATTATATAACAATCATATTTATAGATCATAATTTTAGCTCGGTAGTATACTAGCGGTATTATACCGGGGTATAGCTAATACAAGAGTTATTACTGATTTGTTTAATTTACAGTGTTTTGAATTTTATTAACTTTAAGGGTAGGAAAAATTTTGAAATTAACAAAACTTATACTAATAATAGAAGTAAGAATTAATAATTATATAAAATTTAATATTTTATCACTAATATTCTAATGGATATAATCATTTTAAGTTTACTCGTAATATTATATATTAGATAGATAACGTGATAAAGCAATATATAACTGAACATAGAGCGCCCGCAAAGTACCTTGTCGTAATATACCGCGGGGTATACGGAAAGCGCATGTTTATACCGCGGTATATACGGCCGTAGAATATATTATAACTTATACAGTAGCTTGTTCGCGAATAATTATATATATAGTGATTGTATTTCAAACGTAGGTAGGTATATATATATGACATATAACTTTATATCATATTAGAAGATATCGATATGGAAACACAAATTTTGGAAAGTATAGAAACAAATATATATATATATATTATATATACTATAATATAAATATATATATAATTATATATATATTATATACATACATATATATATATATATAATATATATAATATATATATATATATTATATATATATAATATTTATATATATATATATATATATATTATATATATTATATATATTTATTATATATATATATATATATATATATATATATATAATATTGTAAAATTAGATTTTTCCAATAAATAGAATAATAAAAATTCTTTATTGATTGAAAATAAAACATATAATTTCAATAACACAATTTTTTTCTCTGTTTCGAAATTCACTATCTCAAAACATTGGCTCTCTTGCAACAGTTTTTTTGTTTAACTAACTTTCCTCTTAATATCTTTTTAAGACCTGAGTCACCGTTTCTTTTACGCTTTGGGATCGTAAAAAGTTGCGTCCATGGTGTTGAAAATAGGTCCTGTTGAATCAGAGTTAGTCAATCTAGGATCAATCCCATTCCTAAATCTATTCTATCTAGGAATCAATCTAGATTTAAATCTAGATTTATTCCAAGAAATCCATTTTAAGACTCACTCACGGAAGGGATAGAGAGAACCGGAAGAGATATGGTGGAGAGGAATGAAGACGGGAGAAACTTTTAGGGTTTAGAGAGATCTAAAGAGGGTTTTTGGAGATACGATTCTTGTAAAAAAGGGTTTTGGACCACGAGAAAGTCGTTTGTTTCGGGCCTGAGATCTGCTTAAGTAAAGAACTAATGCAAATAAGTTCCTTTCGTACAGCTCAGCCCATTGTCGTTCAAGTGAGGGGCGTAAAATTTTCATTGAAGAATTATGTATCGATTGTTGTGTGTTTGTTCTTTCGCGTAAAATAGAAGGTAGAAGATAATTTTTATATAAATTATGGATCGATCTATTTATGCCATATTATTGTCTGTTAAATAAGTGAGTTTTATTTTTCTGGTATATTATATGATATGTTATTTAATATACCTCAGTGAAGTAATAGTAATATTGCCAAACCGGTTGGTGTTATAAATTCGACCTTTCTTTTTTCCTTTAATGATACTGCATAGACATTTAATCCTAAATAATTTAAAGGGAATGCATTAATACGTATGACTATTAGAAAGCATTACGACTGTAATTTTGAAAAGTATGAAAATTTCTCACTTAAAATTTTTCCACCTACTTGGATCAAAGGTAAAGGATTGTTCATACTTTAAATAATAATAATTACATACCTCATAATCACATTGATCTCATAAATAATAATAAAATAAGTCTTTTGAAAACTTATTTCTAAATGTGTTTATTTAAAAAAGAGAAAGAATGTTTGAATATTTAATTTTACAATTTAACTATGATAATTTATATTATATTACTGACTTTGAATCATATATTCCTGTTAATCAATTTTGGAACAAAAAATGATTTTGAAGCGAAAATTTTGGTGCCGAAAAAGGATCCCAAAAGAGCTTCCGGTTAAAAGAGGAAAATTCCTAATTATTTTCTTATGACTCAAAATGTTTATTTGCTTAGCTCATATTTGTTCATCATTCTTTTATTTATTCATTTTGTTCTTTATTTTATTTTTGGTATATTTACTTAACTGTTCATTCTTTGTGTTTACATAAGTATTCGAAGTTTGTTTAGAAAATGTTACCTCTCAAAACATTAGTATAATTATTTGTTTACTTACTCGTGCGTAAATTATAAATTTATCTATTTTCTTAACATTTGCATCATTTGTTTATTACTGTCATTTACAAATTTACATTAATAAAAACATGGGAAAACAGTTTGGAAAATACCTGTCAGAATTTTCACCTTTATTAAATGCTTCGTCTTATTGACGTCTATTTTTGACAATGGCATGCTCGATTGATGATCCTCACAAATTGGTTTTTGGTAGTAGTGGCCACTACTGTCTTCAAACGTAGCACTCTTAAGATTAATTGGTACGTGTGTCGGACTATTTGAAGGTTACAACTAGTATTCGCGGCGTAAGTGAAACGGTTGCTATTGCGGATTGCGCCTGAGCAGGCAGTTAACCCCTAAGGTTTTTCTGTGACAACAAGTATGCCGCTATTGTTACTATTGCAATTTTGAGAGTAGGTTTAGAGCGTCCTTTGTCACTTTTAGAGGACTCCAAACTCCAAATACAAAACCTTTGCCAAGCTGTTAAAGGTGGGAAAATTCAATGTGAAATATTAGAAGATTTGAGATAATTTTCACACAAAAAACATATTATTATAGACTGAACGTTAATAATGTAGAAAAGGAAATTCGTGTACATTTTGGCTGCAATATATTTAAAAATCACCGTGTGGGTTTTAATATATATAGTATGTTTCATTATTGTACAAATTGTACAACACAAAAAGGTGTTAAATTTAAAATGAATAACATATCCATTTTTGTTTTTCCAAAAAAATTTACAAACAAATTTTAACAAATGGGTGACAGATAAAAATTCCCCATTATAGCTATTAGAAAAAAAGAGCTTTACTTAATATAGAGTGTGAAAATTGTGTAAAAATCAATAAAAATTTTTTAGAGAGCATTTAAAGATTATATAAAGATTATATTAAATTAAATTTTTGATTATGACATTATTGTCTTCATTATTGTATGTTTTTTGTTTTTTTTAAAGAAAATTACTAGAAAATAATACAAACAATTAATGAATTGCAAATTTTTCTTATGTACGGTTCCTCAGAAGGGAAGTTCTTTAGAGAATACAATAGAAAATTATGCAATTGACACCTGTAA
>JABUQX010025590.1:0-12500 GCA_015478945.1 Trachelipus rathkii
TTCGCATTAAATTATTTTCTCGAAAGAAAAAAAAACAATAAAGTTGAATGTTCTTAAAAAGCTTATGTTCCATTAAGTCTTCTTTTGAACAAACATTGATATAGGAAGAGATAATTTTGTTGTTGTTTCAATGTACTCTCCCTGATGATATTCACACTATTTGTGATCCGTTTCATCTGTTTTAGTCTGAATTTTTCGGTTCTTGTTCTTTTATCTCCTTATGTACTTCTTCACCAACTTTCTCTTCTTCATCCTTTTCCTGTAATGTAAGGAATCACCTTTCCACACTTCTTTTCTCAGATAGACGAGCACAATATAGAGTTGGATAACTCAGACGTGGTGTCACAACTCAAATTAACCTTTTCCTCATATGCGTAGTTAACTTATTCCTTTTAGTTCTACGCAGGACCAACGGGGAAACTGAAAATTTGATCGCCTTGTTTGTATTTTTGATTAGTTAAATGTAATTAAGGCGTAATAAAATAATAATTTCCCCGTTTTTCTCCATGTTGTAATGTTTTCTTATCTCGCGTACCCCATCCTGCTGATCTTCTTTATTACTCTCCCACATCATTATATCAAATGATTTTTCTATTATTTTATATTTATTATTACCTTACATTCTCATTCCCATCTTACACATCTAATTTATCTAATTATTTTGTTTTTATATTATATATTATTCTTATCCCTACTATATTATACCCATAATAATAATAATATAATTAATAATAATCAATTAATCACTATGCTTTATCCAGAAATAATGACAAGTACTCCAATAATTAATAATAAATAAATAATAATTTAATATTGGTCGGTCGCTATAAGCTTGAAATAACATTGTACATTTTCAACACTATCATAGGTCCACTATAAATACTCCCGAGCTCAACAACTCGATAATTCTTTCCTTTACACCACATCAGCTGTAACACCCGTTCCTCCGTCAGCTTCAATAAGGTATTTTAATCTATCCCACAGTCCCACCATTCCTCTTACTCTGCCTTAATGCCTCTCTTCGGAACAGCCCAACCATAAAACATCACTTTGCAACACTTCCTTACAACTTTCCTTTTTTTTAACCAAGATCTCTTTCGAGAATACAACATGATCATATATAGATTCTTTGCCAATGTTCATTAAATTTTGTCACACGTTCATTTCCACTATTCAGCAATTCTTCATTATTGGCATCTTCTCTTCGCCCTCTCCACCGGCCCTCTTTGCTTCCTCACTCTAACCTAACTTTTATTAAATATATTCCTCTGTCCATTGCTATTATCTACAAAGCCCTCCGTTACTGTACCTCCTTTAATTTAATTCATCCCAAATATGACCATTTTACACTAAGCCTTTATTATACACCTATACTATATATACTTCTTTATCACTTTATTCATCTGAATATTAATGCATTACTCTACTCAACTAATATATATTAATATATATATATATATATATACTAATATATATATAATTATATTATTATATATTATAATATAATATACCTATAATACCTTATCACTTCCCGTTTTCCATTCTTCTTTGTATGCACCACATCCTTTTGTGTACTCTCGCACATTATTCCTCTTTCTATATAAGAACACTCACACACACACTGCACTCACACATGCACAATAAATTGCAATCATAATCATAACTCTTACAATACCCAACCTTCCGAAACCCACTCCTTTCGGAATTACTTCCTTGGCTGAGTTCTTAAAAATACTGTGACGTGTCTTAACATCGTCAGACTAGCATTAACATGATTATAATTAACTATTTTCTACTTCACATACTTATGTCCGTCCATACCTCTACATAAACACAACATTTAATAACCCATCTTACAATAATCACCTAAAATAATATCCATTCCTACACAAATAATTAATTAATTAATTTAATTCAACTTTTGATTTCAGATTGAATATAATAACCCTTAACATCATAATAACATCATAATAACATCATAATAATCATCATCCTTGATGGACTTGCATATACATTCTATTTATTTATTATTAATATTATTAGTTATTATTATTATTACTTATAATTATTTATTATTATTATTCACTTATTATAAATTATTATATTATTAATTACTTATTATCTTCTTATCTCCAATTATTATTTAATGATTTTATCTTTACGTTATTTTATGCCCTATAGTATCATCTTTGCGGCTTAAAGTAAATATAATTATACCAAAGTAATTCTGATTATCTACTACTATACTATATACTCTATATATCTCAAAACCTATCTATCTCATATATAAATATATAAAATCATTTTTGGTTACATTCATATAATTAAATATCTTTAAACCCTATATACCTTATTTAACTCTCACATTTATACAAACTAACATAAAATCTTATAGATTCATATATAGCCTTTTCACCAATCCTTACTATACTAGTAGTTATATTACTATATTATATAATCAACTTACTTTATCCATGTTATATCATACTTATGATAATCATTTTAATTTGTTTATACAACGACCAAGGTCAGTCATATCTTGTTTGCTCATGCGACCATAGGCCTAACTAGAGCTTTAAATTATCTTTTGTACAAACTACTATCAACATTTTTGGGGATGTCATGGGTCATCATAATATTTATTAACTCTCATGAACCTTCAGCTTTCTCCAATATAATACACTCATTCCTCTCGCAGTTCGAGACCACATATTATACCCTAATTAACAGACTATTTATAATACTAATTTAACCTATAACCTCATATATATACTCATACTTTCCCATTATTGTACTACTCATAACACTTATATCACTTATAGTACATTCAAATTTACTCTATACTATATTATATATATATTTGTTAATAATCAAATTTTATTATTCTATTATTTAACTATATATTATATATACTATATTATATAGTATATTACTATTATATAATTATATATATACCTATGATTATGGAAAACCTTTCCTAAATGTGCCTAAAATTTTGGTAGTAGTAAATGACACTGTATCGATGTATGCCGAGAGTCTTTTTCCTTTATGTCATTACTCTTTTAACATACATCCAAGCTAACCCAGGAAGAGGCTCTGGTTTGTTCGCGCCCTCATTTCCTCCCTCTCTGGCTCCATTCACGGTGCATTCATCTCGCACTCATTAAATAGACTTTACATTTCTTTCTCTCTCCTACTCATCCTATTCTCATATATACTCTCATATATACTATATATATAATATATATATCTATATATATATAACTACTGATCATTATACCTTTCTCATCTCTCTCATCATCAGAGTCCACACTTTTTTATATCATCTTATATATATTTTTTATAGATGACACTCACAAGATTAAAAGAACTTGCTATTGTGAAGTATTGGCAGATAGATGAGCTACCAGTCTCGCTCATTGTTCTTCGCTCTCTTCTCCTCCATCATCAGTCCTGGGTCTCCTGCTATCATCTTCATAATCGCAGATCTAAGATTTTTGCTTTTCTACTCCCAGCAAATGTGATTCAGTCAGGAGATAAAGGGCATCTCAATCCTACCTCTTAAAAGCAGTGATGCCTGAAGAAAAATTGGCTACATGCCCAATTGAATTTAATGCCAGAATAATGGTGAGTAAATGGTTCCAATCTCTCATTTTTATCGATTATCAAAGTGTGTACACTCGAGGTGTTCCAATCGTACAATCGAATTATCCAAAGTTAAGTAAAATTTATTATGTATGATTGCAATTTATATTTTCAGTCACATCTCGGCCTGTTAATTAATCAAAGGCAAAAAAAAATTGTATATACTGTATTATTTCTTTCTCATTCTCTCTAAAATCTCACAAGTCTCTCGTCATACGCTAAAAGACACGAGTCCTGAAGACTACATATATTGTTTTAGGCTGACTCCTTTATATCAAAGTCATTTAGAGATTTCGGAGCGAAGTTGTAGTATATGACTTGTAAGTTGTTAATATTCCCAATTTTAATAATGATTACGAAAGCATTTTTGAAAGTTTGCTTACAGTTTGTTTAGTTAATGATAATAGTGTATTGGTCAGCTCTATCAATAAATTTTGAATCTATATATTCTTTTTTTTACAGTTCCATATTGAATGTAACTACCAAAGTTTTAAAAATCTGTTAAGTTTATTAGTTATTATTCTGTTGGCATCTTTTATTGTAGTTTTTTATGCGATGATGGAATGTGCTATCATAATGTCCCAGTGGCTTGTTGGTATTTTTTGGCTTGTGATTGGGTGAATTCTTTCTTGGTGTAAGCTTCACTTGATGCTTTGATTATTATTACTATAATTTTTTATTTTTCATGAGTCTCGTTCTGACTTCAGATTACGATTTGTTCGACACTACATCTTAGGCATATCATAGAGAATTAGGCACCTCGGATTTCTCGTATGAATCTATTTTAATTTGTTATGAATCAATATGAATGATGAATAATTGTCAATCTTCAGAATATACTAAAAGGCAAAGGCGCACGCACATTTTTACTTCTCCTTGGTAAGATAATCAGATGAAGTATATGAGATGATGCTACCCTGATACTTCAACCGTACAAATAGTATTGGTATTTGAAGTTATTTTTATAAATTCCATGAATCATGTACACTTATACTACTTAATTTTCGATCAGACACCTTAATTCATAAGTTTTGTTTCTTTAGCTTCACTCTTTTGATTTATATCAATTGATTTTATTAATATCTTCCACAGATCAAAAATGTATGTTCAGAGATGTGATCGAAAATCTGAATTAAATGCTTATACTGTAACTAAACATCCTTCAACCAATAATCTATAAGGATGTTAACATGAAATATAGTACTTTTCTTTATTTCACCTAATCTTTTTTTTTTCTGAGGAAAAAATCAATTTAAATCCAAATAAATTATTTTTTTTTTAAGTTGGTTGTCAATTATTAATTATTTTTTTCAGATTCATTTTGTTGTATTATATCTATTCATTATTATTATTAAAAAAATAAAGATATAATCAGATAGTTTCTTTAAAGTTAGATGGCATTTTCCATTATATTATTTATATCTAAATTGCTATTTAATTAATTATCTTTTGAATCGGATTTTATCTGGTTATTAGAATATGAAAGAGATTTCAGTTTTGTTTAGCCTCTATAATGATATTCCGGGTATGGTATCGATCTACCTTAATAAAATATATTCGAGCCGTATTCGATCTCGAATTGCTGAGATTCCATGATTTCTTGTATTTAGTGGAATCTAATAATCTAAGCACTGAACTTTTCTTAAGCATTCTGAAATCCTCCAACCTTTTTTTGGACAGTTAGAAGTTTTTTATTATTATTATACTATTTATATATTCATTTTATAAATATGATAAAAGTTTAAGAAAGATTTGTAGAATTTTTCATTGTACAATTTCTCGCTATAATTATTTTATTTATTATATTTTAATTATATTTATATTTTTTATATTAAATTTTTATTATTATTCATTTATTTAATTTTATATTATAATATTTTTTAACTTATTATTCCCATAAATTTATTTATTTTATTATGTTCATTCTTCAAAACCTTCCTCTAAGAGAATTTTTGCTTATTTTTTATTTATTTTATGATAAATTTAACTAAATTTAATTGTTTGTTTGTTTACAGCAGTTATTATTATTATTACTATCTCAATACGATGAATTTATATTTATTTAAATCCAATTTCAATGTTCATTGGTTTGAATTTATTATTATTCATCTAACGCTTCTATTAAAAGTGAATTCAAATTTAAAACAAGCTTCCCAAACATTTACAGATTTACTTAATTCTCTCTAAAATTATTTTCAGAATCAATATATATTTTATTGATTTGATCTACTAATTACATTGAATTTTAGGTTGTCAAAGTTCAAATGTAATATCGATTGTATTTATTAAAATTACATTCATTTAATTTATGATTATTATTTATGTAATCTTTTTATTAATTATAAAATTATTGTATTGTTATTTTATTTATAAAGTTGCATTGATTACTTTGAATTGATTTCAAAGTGAAAGTTTGTAATGTAGTTTGAAGTCATCATCAAAATCGTGTATATACAAAATCAATATGCGTCATAATATTTCCTTAAAAAAACAATGCTGCTGCATTATCTTTTGTTAAAATCAATTTTCAGTAAGTTTATTTCTTAATTTAAAATCATGCTTATTAAAACCCTTAATTTCTTTTAAGGATATACTATAATTATTATTATTGTAGATTTTAAAATTTTTGCAGTGCTTCGATTATTTAGAGAGGACTAGTCTAAAATCTGTTATAATAATTGTAAATTAAAATTGTATCAATTAGTAATATAATTTAAATACCTACATGACGGTTGTAGCATTCACCAGCTAGATTTTCATACATAAATACAGATCTATACATATAGTTAAATTTTCTGTATATACCATGATGGTTTTATCTTAATTTTTATTTATTCCGATTTAATTTATTTTTTTCCTCTAAACCTGATGTGTGCTTTACACTGGCCCCTAAAAATCAAAATAATGGAACACAACCATTAGTAAATTTTTATATTTCAACACCAGTCAATTTTTTTAAAAGTATTAGTGTAATATTAAACTTAGAAATAAGTTTTTAACTTTTCTGATTCATTTACATCATATATATATTAACTGTTTTTTTTTTCTACAGTTGCTATTAAACTAGTAAGTTTAATAATGAAAAATTTTTCTCATTATTATTGCAAGGTATAGGTAGTAGATATATATAGCATTTTTTTAAAAGATAATGCTTAAAATTATCAAGTATATATATACAATAAAGTTAGGAATAATAGTAGTAAAGGAAATAAATATCCTGATATCTATATTATATATTACAAAAATTATTTATCACCAATATTCCTCCTCCTTCAAATAAAACACTATAGTTATGAGGACTGATACAGGCCTAACTAGTGGAATAAGATATAATAATGACTAGGTCTGTAAGTCCACCTCATCATTTGACTCTGACTATTATAAAATCAAATATTTTTTAACAGAAAAAAGTAAAACATTAAATTTAAATTGTTAAAAGGAGAAATGTCAAGAACTTATATATTGTTTTCTTTTGTTTTTTTTAATATACAATTTATTATACTAAATATATGAATTAATAAATTTTTTTTAATTCTGTCTTTCCAAAAAAATGTTGATAACAACAGAAATATATTTAATGTACTTTGTTCTCCAGATGGATATGTGTGAACGTTTGTTAATTTATGTAAATTTAACTTAGGCTCTGTGATAGGTCTAAATAAAAATGATGAATAAGCCTGTCTACAGATTATAGTGATCCGATAAATGATAAATGAATAAATGATAACTTCCTTCCACATCTCCTTTTCCTTTTTATATTTTCAGAGAAAAAAACAGTAGAATTAAACTCAACGTAAAGAGAAGATGAGCACAAGCCAATAATAACCCCGCCAAGATAATAATCGATATATTCTTTTTTCACTCACACCCAATACACACAAAGAAAAAAATTTTGTGAGACTCCTTTTCAGTTCACACGACTACCATTTTGCAAACCAAATGTCCCTCTAATATAAATTTTTTTATCTTTATAATCTTGACCATGTTTATCTGTTTTATCTTCCTCTTAATCTTACTGTGATTAAAGAAATATTAGGAGAAAAAAACGTTTATGTATTTTTGAAACCAGGGAAGTTACCTTTTTTTTAAATATTATTTCGTATGAATATTTATAGTATTGATGAAATTATGAATAACGCTTCTGAATTCTGAATCTAGTCATGACCAGAATTGTTTTGGTTTCCGTGCTCTTTTGCGCACCTCACTCCAATGTCGCCACATAGCCTCTCAAAGGGTTCACGTTTCCTTTGCTGATGAAAAATATAATCATAACCTGAAAGCCTTGTGCAAAATTCTGAATTCTCTCTCAAACGAATGATGCTACTCCACTCTCCCGCCCACTCTCTCAGGCACAACCTAAACTACATACAACTTATCTTGCATTAAAAACTTGATAATTCTAAAAATAAGAAATATAAATTAACTTACAATTTCACTGACTTGAAATAGCAAAATATTTCTAGTAGAATTTTACAACATATTTTATTATTTACTCGATTTTCCACGAATATTGTATTTTCTAAATTGTCTAGGATGATTCAAGCTAATGAGCATGAGTTATCGTGTATATCATGTGTGAAATGAACTATAACCTACAAAATTAAAATTTAGGTACAGATAAGTATTCCAATACAGTTTTTCATAAATATATTATATATAGCTATTATACGATTATAATCATATATATATATATAATATATTAAGAGCTTTAGTATGTATGTATAATATAATATATTTATATTATATTATATATATATAATATTATTATATTTATTTCTAATCAGATATATAAGTATATATATTATATATATATATATATATATAATATATATAATATAGATAAAAATATATATAATATATATATTAATATATATATATATAATCCGCGAGATATTATATTGAACTAAACCGTTAATTACCAATTTAACTATAATTATGATAACCATATATATAATAAACCTTAACATATATATATCACAAGTCATTATATATAAGTTTTAACTTCTTATTAATGCTATTTATGAAACTCAAGCTGATACTATTATTTGTATTTGTATTATAATAACTTTTCTTTCAATATTATATCTTTATTTCTTCTTTTTTCATGTTTTTTTATTTTTTTCATTCCCACTTTTTTTTAATCTTTCCTTCTTTTGTCTGTTTCTCTCTTTCTTCTTTCCTTCTTTCTTTCTTTCTTGTCTTTCTTTTCCTCCTCTTTTCTTCTCTTTTTTTTGAAGTAAAATTTTTTTTTTCTATTTAATTTAAAGTTCGATTTTCTATTCCTTTATTATTTATCTATATTTTTTTTTATCCTTGTTATTGCATTTTGCTTTTTTTTTTTTTGTTTTGAGTCTAAAGTCTGTTTCTCTTTCTCTATCTCTCTGATCTCTCTCTCTCTCTCGAATCCATATTTCGGAACTCATTTTTTTTTTTCACCTATATCTCATTTCTCCTCTTGTCTCTTCTTGTCAAACCCCTCCCCCTCCCCTCCTCAATCTCATTCTCTTATTTTCTTCTTTCTTCATTTGTTAGTGGACTGATATCTTCTCAAGGAATTCTCCCCTGTATAGAATCTGTCCATACTATTTTTAAGGCTTTTTTTTTTTCTTTTTTTTTTCCTTCTATTTTAATTCCTATCCTCTCCTTTTTTTTTTTCATTCATTTTCCCTGCACCTCGTCCAAGGCCCTCATCATATGCCCGTGTAAAATTCTATTTGTTAATTAAAAATATAAATAAAGATCACTCTTATTTTATATTTCTGAATCTTTATTTTCAACCTATTTTCATCCTTGTTTCCAGCTAATAACCTCCCTAGAAATTTAAATCTACTCTGCCTGGATTCTACTGAATCTTCTTTTTAGTTGTAATTATCCATATCTGTCGAATATAGCTGTAGGGGTGTTAGTGTCTCTTCAAATATTATATTTAAGAAAATTTATCTATTTTGGTTTTATCCTCTTTGGCAAATCATTTCCAAAAAAGCATTTATAATTGAACAAAAAAGTTTTTTTCCAAATATCTTGTTCTGGCTATGATTAATAGCATTTTCTCTAACCTTCATCATACTAAATATATATTTGGCAGCCTCTTCGGCCCCCATTTTTCGATTATGGAAAACAATTTTTGATCCGAAATCAAGGGGTATTTAATTTTATTCCCTCATATTCTGGATCATTCTCGATTCCCACGTGAACCTTGCATAATCTATATAATTTTTGGTCCAAGTGCCTGTATTTCTTCTTATGTTTTTTGTGGAATTTTGCCTTTCTTTTGTTGATAACTATTATAATTTTCTGTATTTCTCAAAACACAGAAATTTTATCATTAACTGTACTTTAATTTCTGACCTTTTCCTCTAATGGTCTCCACCCCCAAAAATCTTTCACTTTAATCTCTTCCCCTTCCCATTCCTTTCAGCTATTGCAAATTAAAGTCTCCACATCAATAACGGAATTCATCCTCTTCCACCCTTAACAATACTTTATTCCAAATAATCCATGACACCATCCTCCACCTCAGGCTCGGAAGCTGTTTTGATTTGCAACCGGAATTTTAGTACTTTTTCCCTTTCCTTTTGAGTTATGTAAAATCTTCGTTTATATTCTAGCCATCTCTTGAATGGTCCATAAATTCGGTCTCAGAATACTTTGTGCTACGCGTTCTTAACAAAATGCAAATTTGATAAATAACTAAATTACTTTTAATTTCTCTACATTTTCGAGAGGCGTTCATTCCTAGTGTCATTCTCTATAAATTGCAAGATTATATATTTTTTAACTGAAACCGTAAATTGACCAAAAAAAAAAAAAATTATATAAATTTAAGGAATAGTAAAGGAGAAAATTTTCGCAGTAATAATTCCCAAACTCTGATTCATAGACTCTATATACCTTACCTTGGAATTCTGATTTCATCAAATATTTTCATACCTGATTTAGATTGATTCGGAGAGATTTTCAGACCCAACTATGATTCCGAACCACGAAAATTGCCAATTTATTCCTATCGAATTCCCATAAACTGCTCTAATCTATAATAATTTGTTCAAAAAGATGATTTTTGCTCCCTGAATTCGCATCTAGTCAATAAAAATGCGTGGAATAGAGTCCGATAAAAACTAGCAGGCAAAAAAAAAAAAAAACAAACAAAGAAGAAGGTAGCAGATACGTTCTTATTTTAATCAGTTTTTTGACCCTCTCCAGTTTAATAAAAGTTTCAAATAAAAAAGAACTTACTTTTATATAATTCCTTACACGTCTTTTACATCCTTCAGGTTCTTCTTATTAATTGTATTTTATTTCCTTAACACTATAAGTAAACTTGTGCAATAATTTGTCGTGTTATTTAAATTGCTGAAGTATATCACATTGTTTGTGAATGTTAGGGTGGTCAATCATAACCTCAGTCTCCTTGCTAGTGTGGTTTTATTTTATCGAGAGGCTGTTTTCCGTGTTCTCCTTTGCGGGCCTTGTCTATCGCAAATTCTGCGTATTTTTAAATTCGCATTTTGTGCTAGTTTGATACGCCAAAAAGGTGTGCGTTGATGAGGTAAGTTGGACGGTATAGGCTTGTTTTTTTAAGTATTTTTATTTAAGATTGTGTGTTGTTGTTATTGAATTAAAGGCAATGTAGCTTTCATAAATTCTGTGGAACGTTTGAATGTATACTAAAGCTAAGGTGTAGAGGGAGCATTGTTCTACAGAGTCGATGTCATGTAATGTAAAGGTGGCTATTTTAAGTCTCTTTGTTGGTTGTGCTCTGTGACTGATTGAGTTGGATTTAGAGTAATCTGGAACTCGGAGCTAAAAATTGCTCCTAGCAAAATCAATGATGATCCATCGAAATTGAGGTATGACTTTTTTCCCGATGTGTACGATTTGATTTATCTTGGCCTTGTGTTGCATTCTGGATTTTTATAAATTTTTGTTAATTTTTTCTCTATTTTGGAGATGAAGGTTGAATTTTTTATATTATATATTTTTTATATAAGTGGTGAATTATTATATATATATATATATATATATATATATATAATAATATAGTATATATATATATATATATATATATATATAATAATATATATATATATATATATATAAATATATAACACCTGTCAAACTTGTTACAAGCTTGATCAAAGTTTGGTGCTACAGCTTTAACATTTATTCTGTTTCAACTTGTTCACAAACCTCTGCGGGGGAAAAATTTTTTTTTTTTAAAGCCCCGCTCGCAAAAAAGCCCCCCCCCTTTGTTTTTTTTTTTTTTTTTTACTTCAAAAAAACCCCCCCTTTTTTTCCCCCCCTTTTTTAGCTTTGTTTTTGACCGTCCTCTTGTGCCAAGTTTGTGCAAGCTTACGCACACTTGTTGTAAGTTTGCAAAAAAAACTTGCTGCAAGTCTGATAGGTGTAAACTAGCAGGTTTGATACATAATATAAATCACACTTGCGGGAAATCCTTGGCAAGCTTATAGCAAGCTTGCAAGTTTGAGTTGCAAACCATTGTTTCACTATTTGGAAACAAATGAAAAATGCTGTCTGGGAAAGTCCTTGAAAACGGTAAAATAAACACCAAAAAATATTTTCTTCGAACACTTACGAAAAGCAAAATGTTACAAATCTTCTAAAAATGTTTCTTTCAAACTTCCTTATTTTTAAATCGGTTTCCCAAGTGCCCGCATACAACTTACAGATAATTCATTTATAATTTAGAAAAATGGGGCTACGTAATTACTAATCAGATATAAATAATAAATTTACTGTAACTTAAATATAACGAAATACGCACTCGTTATATACTATATAATATATATAATATATAAGGTATTATATAGAAATGTATATTTATAATATATATA
>JABUQX010025590.1:32500-35000 GCA_015478945.1 Trachelipus rathkii
GCATATGGGTTGTACAATAATATACGGAAAATTTAGCTAGTTGTACATTTTATTTCCATAATTTTCAATTTTAAAGTAAATGAATTTTATTTATATATTAATTGACATTGGGCTCGAGGATCCACACGCCAGAAAATTAATCAATATTCATATGACAGTTTGAGTAAATTATGGTGTAGAAACATCAAAATTTCTCCTGTGTCAGCATTGAGTCTATTAAGTCTAGCTGTATAGATGTTTCTCCCACTGTTGAAAAGCCTCTCACTCTATACAGACGAAGGTGGTGATGATAGATATTTCTGTGCAGAACATGATATTAATATTCAGTTTTGCATTTATTTGCCCACCATTACATAGGATAAGTTTTCTTTTAAAATAGGGTTACTAATGTATCTTTCTATTTCCTTCTTTAATTCATTATTTAACAAAATCTCTTTAGTATTTATTGCTACTGAAACTTTCTTTATTTTATCACCAGGTTTATTTTCACCTTTAATGGAAGCTTGAAATGTTAAAAAGTTGAAATCAGTGTTTTCTTCTAACTTCACCATATGTTGAGCTGTCAGTGTTTTTCAATTACCGGACTTCTAGTTTCATCCTCATCACCTTAGGAATCTTCGATTTCCTTTGCCAACCAATAGATAACTTTTTCAACAATATTCTTTGTTTGTTTTTCTCGAATATTTGTCTTCTTTCGGTTGTGGTCATATAAAAAATTTATCTATAATTCGTGGGTCAAAGAGGTAGCAGTAGAAAGGTTTTATTTTCTAAATATGGCTGAAATCTTTGCCAAAGGACTCTTACCACCATCTTACTATACAAGTTCTAGAAGACACTAAATTCTCTTTCATAATCTACCACTTCTTAACTATATATTTTAAAACTGTTATGATTGGAATGATATTTGAGCATAAACTATGTCGACTGCTTAATTTTTGTCACCTCTTCAAAGGTATGAGTATTCTGACAAATTTATTCAAAGTTAGACACTGTTTAGAACGAGATGTGACATTTATTACCAGTATCATTTTGAGCTGTAAGCTATTATTGCTGCTTTTTGTTCGTTTATTTTTTGCTTAGCAAATAATACTGACTGTTCCAACATATCTACATCCTGCATGAAACTGTTCTGGAACATTAAAGTACTTTTTAATTTCAATCAATTGTTTTTGCAACTGGGGAAGATCTATTAAAATATTTAGTGACAATTCTACATATTAATATTATATTGTTCACATATTTCTGATCTAATATTGTATCTTACAACTAACAACCCAATGTATGTAAAAAGCACGTTAAGAATTTAAACCAGCTAGTCTAAATAACATTTGCCGTAATATTGAAGAGCATTGTCACGAACAACTAGATGAATTTTAGTTGAAGGTATATCAAAATCACTAAAAGCACTTAGTAAATAGTCTTTAATATTTGAGGAAATATGCCATTCTAATGGAACACCGAATAACTGCTATTCTTTGAACAAAAGTTATCTGTACATAACCAGTGATCTATTATACTGCAAAAAGTATATATTTGAATATGAAATTAAAGGATATATTTGAATACTAAGTCCATCCGTCAGTTGTTATTGAAACAGATTTAGCTTGACTGAGCAGACCCTGGATTTTATTCTTGACTCTGGTATATATTTCTGGAATTATTGTATCTCGAGAAATACTTTCTCATTGGCGGTTCATAAGTTAGAACAACATCTTCATTTGTCTTTGAGAAAGCCAGTATCCTCAACTATTGAGAAAGGCTGGATATCAACTGTCATCATTTCCCCAATCAAAAAAGTGTTTTTCTTTTAGACCTATCATCATTTATGTCTCCATATTTTTGTCTTTTTATAGACTTAAATTGCTGTTTTTGAGTGCTTAATATAAATATTTTGGCACAAAACCTTATAAAAACGTTAATATAAATGATATAAGTTATTGTTAATAGAAACGCTAGAAGAAGAATGATTATTAACCGACATCTTTGTTCTCAAATCACAATACAATGACAATCAAAATTTTCTTTTATTTTTCCTTTAAGCATGCGGCGCATGCTAAGCCTTTACCCCGATATATATATATATATATATATATATATATATATATATATATATATATATATATATATATATATATATATATATATATATATATATATATATACATATATATATATATATATATATATATAACTATATATATATATATATATATATATATATATATACTATATATATATATATATATATATATATATATATATATATATATATATATATATATATATGGAAAGACACGTGAACGCAACAACACACAAATATGTTCTTTCAGGAAACATTTCACTTCATTAAATTCAGGAAGAAAGAACAAAATGCGTTCTAATAAATACTATTCGTAATTATAAAAAATTAATGTAATTAACAACATATATAGGTACGAACACACACACACACAGATATATATATATATATATATATTAATATATATCTTATATATATAAC
>JABUQX010025590.1:50000-55088 GCA_015478945.1 Trachelipus rathkii
GCGAATTGGAAGTTTAAGAAGGCATTTATTTTTTTAAATTTTATTGAATAATTGTGTACAAAACTATCTTTTCATTTGAACAGATATTCCCTTATATCTAAGTGTAATTAAAAAGTAATTGCTTTTATAGGGCGTGCATCGCGCGTACATCGCTGACGCACTAAATGGAGGAAAACGCCCCTGATCATATATATGGATAGTAATATATATATATATATATAAGTATATATATTATCTTATATATATTATATGAGTAATATAATATTATAGTATATAATATATATTATATATATGCGATAGGAGTGTGGTACGTGTTATCATATGTATATGTATATTATATAGTATATGTTTCAACTTAATCAATATCGTGATCTATGTAATGAAAAGGGACAAATACTTATTGACAGTGATTTGTGCCCATTTACTATACAGATACGGAAATTAAGTTTTCTTTTGTTTTTATTTATTTTATTTTTTTTTGCCAACTCTTCAATTATTTCATTTTCGTTCACTTGAATTTCTCAGCCTGGTTTGTGGTTTATTTCTTAATTAAGTTTTAATTCTTTTTAAGGGGGAAAAGGTTCTCTCGGTTGTTGCAGTTGAAGCAGGTATAGTAGCGAGGATTTGCAGCAACTTGAATATGTCGAGGAACATGTCCTTATTGCATGTAGATAGGGCATCCATTGCAGACTTATATTACAGATTTTCGGGATTTTGTCATTTCCTATATAATTTGAACTCTGCCATTACGTCCGAAGGATGTTGGTCGAGATCTGCAGCAAACGTTTCTAGAACTCTCAAATCCCTTTACTTCTCCACTGGATATTGGAAGGGAATTTGATAATGGAAATAGTACTTGAAATCATTTAAATATATCAGTGTTTCGTAAAAATCTATGTTCCAATTCAGATATAAATAGTTCAATGAACGGAATATAAATAATGACACGATTGTAATCTTCAGACCCAAGAATGGATGGACTTGAACGATATTTTTGCTCAATCCAGTGTGTCGTACAGTATCTTTTCAAAGTTTTAACTTTCACTGAGAATTCTAAATTTTCGATTTCTTTACACAAAATTTTTCTTTTTGGTGAACTAGAAAAATCATGTGTTTTTGCAAAGACTTCAATGCAACATCGAATTCCTACGACTTCACAAGACTTGGACACGATTAAATTCAGTGAATGAGTTTAAACTGTAAGTGGATGAATCCTAGGAACGTGTGTTTGTACTCCGTTGAAGACACCACGACATCGCTGGAGCTCCATCATATCCTTGACCCGAAGAAACACTGTATCATTGCCTAAACAATCCAAAATTTTCGAAAATTAGATCAACCAGTCCTGTGCCTGTTAAATCACATATAGGAACAAAATTTAGAAAAACTCCAATAGTTTAAGTGTCTCAGTATTAAAATATCTAGCACAAATGGAAACTTGCTCAACGCCGGAGATATCCGAAGTTTCATCTACGAGAGCAGCAAAACATTTAGCCTTGTTAACAGTGTCAACCACTTGCCTCAACAAAATAGCATTGCAGGCTTTTATTATGGAATTTTGAATTTGTGGCCTAAGATATTTATAACCCTCTCCCTCTAAAGAAGTCTGCAGGTTGACATCATCTTTTGTTCTATACCGTAGTATTGCCCGAAAGTTTCCTTCATTATTCTTGGGTTCTTCTGACATAGATATTTTACCAAAATCACAATGATCAAGAAGAGCCAATTCTTGCCGACCACACAGAAATACAGTTTCATTTTTTTGGAACAAGTCGTTTTCTGTTCTCTAATACTTGCTGTGCATTTCCTTAATTATTCTGTTTTGAATTGACAGTTCAGGCCTTTTCCACGCTTACTCAAAACTCTCAGCACCAGCAACACAATCCATGTGGTATTTTAACGAAGCATGGATCGTAAATTTTTCAATTGCATTTTTCCAGTTGAAGAAACCTTTCGTAACGAAAGCGCAAAAGTCCTGTGAATTGACACCAGCCCCTCCTTTAGAAAATACTACACAATATTTGCAGTATGCACTATTTTTCATCACCGAATATAATAACCAATGAAAGCGTTTCAGCCAATGATACTGAAAGTGAAGCATATAAGTTCCTTTTTTGTAGAGTGTGCTTTTTGTAAGTGTTGGTTTCCATACGTTGGCTAAAATTTCCAGTATTTCGTCAGAAGTTCTTTGGGAGAGGGTCTGGTTCATTCACTACAGATATGGAAGCTTCGGATACTAAAGTATGAAAAGGTTCTGTAGCTTTATAAAAGGCACTAGAAACTCCATCAGCCCTCGTTTTTGCCTTTTTATTAAAAATTTTGCAAATGGAAAGCTGTGTTTAAATCTTTTTTTCAGCCATTTCTAAGCACCAGTTCGACTTTGTTAATAAATATTAACACGGGAGCGCCATACAAAAATAAATATTCGCATCTAATAATAATAATAATAATAATAATAATAATAATAATAATAATAATAATAATAATAATAATAAAAATAAAAGATTTTAATGGCATTAAAGTCAGATGTAGGATGGAGGTTCATGCAGGAGTCGGCGCCAGCATCATGAGTGCAGTATGTTGGTAATATTGTAGCGTAACAACAACTGTACAATAATTAATCCATGTAAATATATATATATATATATATATATATATATATATATATATATATATATATATATATATATATATATATATATATATATATATATATATATCAAAAACTATTTTCACGAGCCACTAATACCTTCACTGCACCCGAACTTAGATTAAAAACAAACCACAAAGGGGTAAAAGAAAAATTTAAGTTAGCTTTAGCACCAATCGAATGAAGGAGGAGGGATCAATTAAAAAGGGGGAAGGGACCAAGGCGTAACGTTTCGACACTAACTTGTGTCCTCTTCAGACGCGAACTAAAACTAAACAACAAAAAATGGGAGTCTAAAAAGAAACATGTGATACAGAAATATTTGTTGGCGTGTTATGAGAGATTAAATATAAAGGGACTACGTCAGAAAAATATATAACATTGTTACAGAATATTGACGTGACATGAGATAGCAAGGTAATAATAATAATAATAATAATAATAATAATAATAATAATAATAATAATAATAATAATAATAATAATAATAATAATAATAATAATAATAATAATAATAATGATAATAACAACAACAGAAATAACTAACATAATAATGAAAATAAGCAATAATAATAATAACAACAATATAATAAAAAAAATAACAATAATAATAATTATTATCAGTTATTATTTTTATTATTGTTTTTATTATTGTTGTTATTATTATTATTGCTGTCATTTTATCTTTTTTTCATTATTATTGCTATAGTTATTTCTGTTGCTATTATTGTAAATATTGTCGTTATTATTATTATTATTATTATTATTATTATTATTATTATTATTATTATTATTATTATTATTATTATTATTATTACCTTGCTATCTCATGTCACGTCAATATTTTGTGACAGTGTTATATATTTTTATATTTTTTTTTGACGTAGTCTCTTTTCTATTTAATCTCTCATGCAACGCCAACCAATATTTCTGCATCACATGTTATTTTTTAGCCTCATTTTTTGTTGTTTAGTTTAGTTGGCGTCTGAAGAGGACACAAGTTAGTGTCGAAACATAACACCTTGGTCCCCCCTCCCTCATTTTAATATTCTCTCTCACGATTAAAGTGTTAATTTTTTTTTTCTTTTTTACCCTTTTCTTTGTATTTTTTTTATTTAATATATATATATATATATATATATATATATAAACAAATAAATATATAATGAGGGTGAAAAAAAAAAATATATATAAGAAGATAACAAATAAATAATAATATTTTTATAATATATATATATATATATATATATATATATATATATATATATATATATATATATATATATATATATATATATATATATATAATATTTATATATATATATATATATATATATATATATATATATATATTTATTTAGATGTCTCTAAATATATATAGCTAATACTGTTATGTATATGTTATCGATTTAATGTGTTATTATTTGTGAAATATCTATATAGCTGTTCTTCTTCAACTAATATATATATCAGGAAATGGAAGATATATGCTCACATAAGAGCTACTACTATAACTATATAATATATCATATATATATGTAATACATAAATATATATAATATATATATATATATATATAATAATAATATATATAGTAATAATATTCAACGATAACAATGTAATCTATATAATATATATATATGAATACATAAAAAAATTGCGCCAGGTTTCCTTATTAAAACATTCCATCACCTTTAATAAAAGAGAAAGTTTCCACTTCGCCCATTCCGAAAACCAAATTAATTTTTTTTTCTTTTTTCCTTAATAGAAAATAGAGCAATCGACTATTGTATATAAAAAAAAATAAAATAAAATAAAATAAAAAACGTCGATTTTAATGATTTTAATGAAAATAAAATAAAATTTCTAAAATAATTTTATTTCTTTTGATAATAATTATAACCTAATTATATAATCCAGGGTCCAAATGATAATATATCAAAGCAAGGGAATTAAGCTCTACTCAATGGATTAAGTTTATAAGCATTTCGGATTCTCTAATCAGCGCATTTCTACCTAATTTCGCCTCCATTACAGTAAATGTACAAAATCTGCAACAGAAAACAACAACAACAACAACAACAACAACAAACAAAAACAACAACAACAACAACTAGAAAGACGAACGAGCGAAGGACGCTTTAAAGGGAATTAATTTGGAAGTATGTTCCTCTCCCTTGCGCGTTCGCTCTCTTACGGACTGATTTCACTCCTCAGAAAACGGCTTCTGAATCTTTACTTGCGGAAGGAAATTGAATTACGATATTCTATCTTCAATTCACGCACACACGAATATATATATATATATATATATATATATATATATATAATATATAATATGATAATAAATAAATATATATATATATATATATATATATATGGCTAATAATAAATGATAATGACAAATAATATATAATAATAATATGTAAATATATATAT
>JABUQX010025591.1:7500-10000 GCA_015478945.1 Trachelipus rathkii
TTATATAAGCCAACTCTAATAAAAGTAGGAGTAAATAAGTCTCTTAAATATATTAAAAAAAAATTTTATTAAATTTTTAGTTTAGATTTTTATTACCTAATGATTTCTGTTTTAATATTTAACTTTGAAGAAAGAGATAATGGTTAGGAAAATTAATCTTTCTACCCTATAGCTCTCCATCTTCAAAGAAAGCTTTAAATCAAAGCAACTTCACTGAAAAAGAAAAAAAAAAATTCTCCAAAAAGTGGCAACTTTATGACCCCAACAGACGAAAAATCTCCCCACGAGGAGAAGGCAATGTTCAGATATTTATTTTTCGAAGCAGACCTAAAACAGCGAAGGCGAGAAAAAAATTAGGCCGGCCAAAATTTATCATAAAAAACAAAATATTTATCTAATTTTGATAGTGAAATTCCATTAGTGATGACTTCACACTAAATTTTAATTCCCGCAGAATCCTATCCTACCCCCAGATCCTTGTATGAGAAGTTACAGTAACACAGGCCGAAAATAGCTATTAGGCCAAACTAATGTAACTTCAGCGCTCACTAAGAAAGCTGAGTTAATTAAAGAAACTTCAAGGTAAGAAAGGTCTTTTTTCTATTCATTGTCTCTTTCTGTTATAGCCTAAATACCTGTATAAAAAATAATAAACCTGCTCAATTTTCATTTTTTAATATTTTATGTATAGTAGGAAATAGCACTTAAAAAATATATTTACTTCTACTTCATTAGAGTTGGCTTATAAATAATATGCACCTTAAACTTGCATGGTTTCATGCTCCTTAATTAGAAGCTACCTTATTAGTAATTCATTTAGTTTCATGCGAAATAAAATTGATTTAGTATTGAAAGGTAGCTGAAGGGTAATTGTGTAGTTAAAGGGGCCAACTTGGATAGGCTTCATATCTTAAATTAAAACCTTTTAGACCTATTTATAACTATAGCTACCCATACTATTGCTGGGAAAATTCAATTTCTCCTATATATATTGTCCCAGTATAGATATATGGTAGATGAAGGGTAATAGTAGAGCTGAAGGGTAATTGTGGAGTTAAAGGGGCCAACTTGGATGATTTGGCATATGCGATCATCCGAATTGAAGTTAGAAGCCCCCTTTTTTATGCTATATCTATCATTCTAACCTAATAATAGTATGCACAAGGCCAAGTGGTATACTCATAAATTTTCATTTTCGCAGGGGAACTGAATTGCGAGGTTCATGAAAATGCTTTACCAGAATACAATCACCATCCAGCCCCCAGATTCGATGTATAGTTGATCCATTATTATTATTATTATTATTATTATTATTATTATTATTATTATTATTATTATTATTATTATTATTATTATTATTAAACTAGGATTAAGAAATATTTTTTTTCTTAACCTATAGAATCTATTTTTTTCATTTTTTTTTTCTTTCAAATTATTTTACTTAGTTGAGATGGTAATTTTATATTAAAGATAAGCTATTTTAGTACATAAAACCTCAATATTCGGTTCAGCATGAAAGCGGTAACTAGTTTGTTAAAGGTTCGACAGCTTCATACGACGCCATATCATCCCATGTGTAACGGACTTGTGGAGAGATATAATGGGACGTTGAAGCAAATGTTAAAAAGGTTATGTCACGAACAAAAAAAGGAATGGCCGAAATACCTAGGACCATTATAATTTCTGAAAGAGTTATGGACAGAAGAAATTCGTGAAGATGAAGTAAAGAATAGTTAACAGTACGGATATATCAGGTATATGTTCTATCACAGGGGCATCCAGTAGGGGAGAGGGAGAGGTTCATGGATTTGGTGGAGGAGAGTATGGAGGGTGGAGGCGAAGACAACATGCTGCATCTATTGATGAGTGATTTTAATGACAGAGTGATAAAGAGAAGAAATGAGGTGGAGAGAATATTGGGTCCACATGGAGAAAACGAGAGAAATTCAGAGGGAGAGAGGCTTATAGTTTATGCATGAGAAGGAATTTAAAAATTATGAATGGATTTTTCAAACACAGAGAATCTCGTAAGATCAAGAGATATAGATGGAACCAAAACACCGAAAATTTCGACCAAAAATCAATTATCGATTATTTCATAGTGTCGGATTACAAAACGGTGGAGGATGTTAAATTGCTTCTTGCAGTCAGTTTTGACTCCGATCATAGATTGGTGGTTGCCACACTAAGAGTACAGGAAACAAAGTGGCGTGCTGGAGAAAAAATTAAAGTAATTAAAGCTGAAGCCCTGAAAAAGCAAGGGAAGAGAGAGGAATACGAGGAGAAAATAAAGGAAAACTTGGCGAATGTGGAAGGAATAAACATGAATCTGCAAGATATTATTAGTGAAACCGCGGAAGAAATGATGGGAGTGAGGTAGAATGGAGGAACGAGGAAGAAACAAACTATGTGGTGGAATGAAGATGTGAAAAGAGCAGTAGATGAAAAGAACAAGAAAATGGGAAGATCGTTGAGAGGAAGGAACAAAACAGAGAAGGCT
>JABUQX010025591.1:15000-32500 GCA_015478945.1 Trachelipus rathkii
CATGAAAGTTCCGCAACTCTCCCACTTATACATCCGAGTCCCTCTCATCGTTGTTTTTCGTTATAAAGGTCTATCAAGTTATGAGCTTCCATAATTTTCTTAGTGTGGACTGTATGTCTCTCTCTCGACTACGCTCTCTCTAACTTCACGTCATCTAGTGGCTTCTCGCTAAAGACTAGGTGTATATTGTGATCCCTTCGTGTGTTTTACGTTGTCTCTCTCCGTCTCTGCCTTCCTACCTCTTCGCGCTCGCAGATCTTTTGTAGATCGGATAGGACCAAATTGAAAGTCTGTTATCGCTCAGAGATCTCCGCTCATACAAAAGCTTTTACTCTTCATTAAACTTTTCCTTCTTTCGATATTTCCTTGCTCATTCCGAATTATCTCTTTTTTCTTCCAATTACACATTCTCAGCCCTTCTATTCGCGGTGGCGGAACTTTTGCTGACTTTGTAGTGATACCCACCACACCAGTTTTATCTCTTAAGATTTCTATCTCTGAGAATGGAACTTGCTGTGGTTCCTTCAGATAAGTGGTTTAACTATACCACCAAAAGCTTCGATCTTCGTCGCACTCTTCTTGTATATCGCGCAAATTTAGTATTTACGATATATCCTACTCTGAGAGTCGTGACTTGATCATTCATAATCCACCTCTTACCTAAGGTGAATAGAGATCACTTGCTATATGATACTTTACGCTACCTCGTCCGCATATTTTACAAGGGGAAGCATGGACGTCCTCGTGCTTATTCGCATAGGACATCTCATAGTTATTACTGTACAAATAGCAAGAGAGGGGTTGATTTGTAGATCCCCTCGCTCCTATTGAGGTAGTTAGACAAGAACCTCTAGAATACTTATACATAAATTATTTTTAAATATTACCCATAAATATAATCCGTGTTTTTAATAGTAAAAATCTTCCATTATTCGTGTGTTATAATAAGAGGTAGAATATTGTAAATTTAATAGTTAATATGTTAATATAAGCTCAATTCATCATATAATAGTCAAAGAGTTCTTATTACTTAATTCCTAAACTAAGTTAAATCTATCATTTAAGTGACATTATGATAAACAGCTTATATACTAGACCGAATTCTTATATTATATTATTTGTATATAAATTAACATTACACTTCACGCACTCTTAACCTTTTATTCTGAGATCGTTATTCAATGTCATTAATATATGTACTCTGTGTCCTAATTTAGTCCTAGTGATAACTTTTATCTCTTACGATATATACGAGAATCAATTATGTAGGCCCCCTAACTTTACAATATAATAATAAACCTAATGAATCTTCTAAAGTACAGAGTATTAGTGAATAATTATCATACATTGAGAGTGGAACTAATATTAATCGTGACTTAATAATAATCAATATTTCATCAATACCTCACTAATCATCACATAACACAGATTAGCATTTAATGATAATACTCTGACGTATTATTAATAATAATAGGACGAGTTTGATTCAGCTACATTATTGATAATGAGTGAAACGATACGTAATATATCACATTTTAACTAGAGTGATGAATAATAATGGATTCAACTGAGCACAAATATATGCTTCTTCATAGTTTTGAGAAGATACATAATAGTCTAATTGAAACTTATTGTCGTGAAAATACTTACTAAACTCAATAATAATTATCTAAACTTCACTAATTATTATAACACATCATAACATTATTTTGTCGAGAGGTTTTTTAAAATTTTAATGCTTTATTTAAGCTAGTATTCAACACCTCTTATTCACTACTCACACATATAATTATATATTCAATAATATTAAATTAATACTCAAAGTTTGCCGAATACATTAAATATATACATAATTTATATATTTAGATTAATTTCATTTTTTCTCATCATTTATCAGGTAAATTTATATCATTGCACATTCTTGGCTAAACAGATATTGTAATTTTAAGAGTAAGAAACATTAATCTTCAAATTCGTAATCACATGAGTACACTAGATAATAACTATACATTTATATCATCCATATCAAAATAGCTATACTAGATCCACAGAGTATATATTATAACCTGACTATAATAGATCATAACTCACTCACATATCATATATAAACTAATAAAATTATATATAATAATCAAATAAAATCCACAAATATGAGTGAGTATAATAATAATAAGATTCTTGAAATAACATCAATGCTAAATAATTTTTATACAAATATATATTAATTAAATAAATGAATAAACTCAAATATACACAAATGATCATCTGTGTTAATTCTGTAATAAATAAGGTGAATTTTAGATTCAATCATAGATAGATAATTTTTTATCAATATTTTTTAATATATTCATCAAATAAAAAACATCAAATGAGATAATATAAGACATAATTTATTAGTGAGAGACAATGCCTTACATAGGATCCACTTTTTTAACACACTTGAGATAATAACAAAAACTATACATTATGCTTGCTGTATAAATATATAATGATATTAATAAATAGAAATTAATATATCTGTATTACTGGTAGATAAACTACACACTATAATACTTATATATTATACATAAGCCTTATTTATAATTTAATATTATTATATATATATTATATATATAATATACCATATAGTTTATATATATATTTTATATATATATATATATAATATATTAATATATTATAATATAATATATTACTATATATATATTTATATATATATATTATTAATATATTAATATTGAATATATATTTAATATATATATTATATATATTATATATTAATATATATATTAATATTATATATATATATATTATATTATGGTAAGAATATAAGTTTAATAAGTTTAATAAAGAATATATTATAACACATAATATTCTTATATTATATATATATATTAAATTAATAAAATTATCACATATAAAAATATAATATAATATTGAGTGTTATAATATAGTTATGACGGTTATAATAATTTAGTAATATTAATTAAATAGTGATTTTAGTTATAATAAGTATATTAAACTGTTTGATATATATATATATGTATGAATTTCTCTCACACAAATATATAAAATACATAAATACTCTATATATATTATAATTTATTTATTATCTTTAACATAAATGTTATTATGGGTAATATATATATAAATTTATATATATGCATTTAATGCATAAGAGTCAGTCTTATCAATTATCGCTTATTGTGAGTGAATAACTAGATCACTATGACAGCATAAATTTTACTGAATATATTTTTAGAAAGCTCTATTATCTTATAATATATATAAAAGCGTTAAACAATTTCAAGTAATACATTCGCTCTAACTAAATAGTCTCCTGATATTTCTAAATACATATATCCTAATCTCTCGCTGAAGTGGATCTTGTAAAATTTTACTACACTTCGATTTATTTCTCAATTATTAATGGTTATTTTCTTTCGTTGAGTATATGTTTCTCTCTGTTAAAATCTTCGTGGTAGGAGAAACTTTTCGTTGGTTGAACTATTTTATACCTTTCTGGTCTTTGATTAGATTTATTGCATCTTTTTTAGTATTTTATTGATATAATTTTGATGTCATTCATTTGTCTTATATTAATTATATTCTATTATTTACTATTATATATAATCTTTCATATTTTATTTTATGTATTCAGTGACATTGGATAAAATAATAGTAAGGTAACTCTTTATGAACTTAGTCTAACTTTATACACATTTTATTTACTGATTATTATGTGCGAAATATATGACTCCTCAATGTTCACTTAAATTCCTGTATGAGTATTCATGTGTATTTCTCTATAATTATTTTCCATGTATAGTTTTTATGTATTATTATTTTTATTTATTTGGGCTATATAATATTATTTAATTTTTTAATATACATTAATATAAAGCAAATCTCTTAATCAATTTATCTCTATGTATTAAGTATGTTTTTATTATTGTGTGTTAATTGTTTCTTGAAGAAATGAATTATTGTGATCTTTTGATGGTTTTAGTGAGTATGATACTTACTCTACATTTAAAATTATTGAAATATTTATTTTTTGTAATTCTGGAATTGATTAAATTCATTTGGCAGCCTTTTTTCATGGCTACAAAAATATTTTATTGGGATTAAATTTATTATATTTTCTGTAATTAAAGATTAATAATATTAGATTATTATTTATAATTGATATTCTTAATGTGATTGTATTTAGTTCAAATATTTATGTGGCTCTCTAATTATTGAATTATAGTTTAATGATTAGGATGGTGTAATTATTATTTTAGTGATATGTGTCTCTCGATATAAATTACTTCATTGTGCATTATCTCTTTCTTGTGTTTAATATTGTATTACTCTATAATTAGTGTGTATTGTGTGTATTAATATATATAAGTTAAATATTATTTAATTTTACGTTATTATTCATAGTATGTAGATTAATAGAATATATGGAAATGTATATTAGTGTGAAATTTGAATTAATTATTAATATCTTATTCTGTGTATTATTGGTATTATTATATTTATTATTTATTATTATTTAATTTAAATTATATATTATATTATTATTTAAATATATATTTATTATATTATGATTTTTTAATTATATATTTTGATATTATTATGATTATTATTATAATAATTATATTATATTTTATATTATTTAATTTTATTATATTATTTATTATATTTAATTATTATATATATAATTATTATTAAATTATATGTATATAATATTATTATTATTATTATTATTATTATTTATATATTAATTATTTATTATTATTTTAATTATAAAGTAATTTAATTATTTAATTTTCTATTCTTATAAGATTATTATAATAAATATTAAGATAATTCTGATTAAAATTATTATTTATTAATAATATATTGGTTAAATTTATATTTATTTGAGAATTACATTAAATGGTAAATGTAAGTATTATTATTATTATTATTATATTATTAATTATATTATTATATTATATTATATAATTAATATTTAATTATTTATTATATATATTATTAATAATTTTATATATTATATATATCTCAGAGGGTGATTGTCAAATATATTATTCTCTCTTTGCTCTATGTTTAGAGCTCCGTTTGCTATTTCTGTCTCTAGTGCTCTCGTTTCTGCTCTCGTGAGCCGGTTAAAACTACGTATAAGTGTAGATATCGTGGATACTATATGCTCACTCTTCCGAGTTGAGTTATGTATGGGTATATTATTTTGATCGTATTTCAGTGTAAATATAATTTTAGTCGGACTATTATAACAATGTTATTTTGACTCACAATATTACGTGCTAAGTGGATATATATCAAATATAAAAGTGTTATCACCACTTCACTTATTTGTATTCCATGCTATACTCCTTTTTATAAGATAATATGGTATTTTTATTGTAATTTAATATTTACGTTGTTAACATTTAATTTAGTTTATTTAAAAATTGTGTTATTATTATTATGTTAATGTTATTCGTAATCAACTATAAAGCTAAAGTGAATTCTGTTCAATCATTTTGTGCATCTTTTAGTCTCTTTTCTTTCACAATTAATGTGTTGTTATGTACTTTAAATATACAAATTTCCAAATAATATAATATCTCAACCTCCTTAAAATATAGGTACCATTATTATAATAAATAACATATAATAATTGATTTCTTATAGATAGTGGATAAATTGATAATTACCCGTACATCTATCTTTTAATTATTGATTATATATATTTATAATTACTATTATATAAAGATACTAGAGCAATATACTAAATTAATTCTATGTGTAAAACCCATAAAATATATATATATATTATATATTATATCTCATAACACCATAGTAAATCAATATTATCAGATATCTACATGTTTTCATTAACATATTTATTATATATATATTATATAATAATAATATAATATATATATATTATATATATGTAATATTATATTATATATATATATATATATATATATATAATATAAAATATATATATATATATTATTATATATATATATATGATATATATATATATAATATAATATATAATTTTAATTTAAGTTATAAAGAGCTTACTATATAAATTTAGATACTTGATATAAAAAAATATTGGATACATAGATATGTGACTACCCTCTCTTAGTCTCTTTTTTAATATATTGCTATATTATAAATTTTTATATTATGTTCTTTTTTTATTTTGTATTTTCAATACTTTTTATATATATTTGTGTCTATAAAATTTGATGAAATTTTTTTATGTTATTTATGATGAGTATTACTTGGACCAGGGATATTAGGCTACCTCACTAAAAAAAAAAATTTAAATAGTCACTACAATATTTTACGATTTTCCCTTTATTTATTTTTTAATAATATGTGATTTTTAAAAAGAGAAAATTAAATTCCAATTTTCTAAATGTAATAATTAGTATATATATCCAGATATACGGTACATACAATATTATTTTTTTATATATATTATTATATATATATATAATATTATATATTTATATATATATATATATCTATATATTTTTTTCTATATGATATATATATATAAACACATATTAATTATATATATTTTAAATATTTCCTTTTAAATTTCAATACTAAAATTATTTTCTTTTATATAATACAAATAACATAATATGATAATATATATATATTATATTATTTGTACATACGAAAACAAAACTATTTTAACCATAATTTTATATATGATATTATATAATCTTTTTATATATAAATATATGCGTAGTATTTCCTTTCTTTTCTTCTAATTTCTATATATATATATGATAATGTATGATGTTATATATATATCTACAATGGTGGTGTATATTATATTTTTTGTATATAAACATATGCGTAATATAATTAGGTTATAGAAACAGTTATTCTATATGAATAGTAATTATAATTTATCAATGTCAACTACGGTTATAACACTCAAAATAAGTTTAAATGTGAGGGATAAATTTTATCATTATATCTATGTTATATATATATATGGATTTATAGCATACGATTATGCAGTATAGAGCATTGACAAACACTCTTTAGAGGAGATATATAGTGGCAGCGGCTCTAGCTCTCATATGAGCTCTCAGAGGAGCAGATGTCTGACGCTAAATCACTAACTTCGATAGTTTAAAGTGATTCATGTCGCTCGTGAAGCCGGATAGGAATTGGATTGTCTCTATCAAAAGGTTTAAAATTAATCTTATAAACAATTAAAAAATATATATACAATAATGAAGCCTATATATAAAATATTGATGCAACCTATACCTATGCATGCGTGCATAGAGTATGACCAACAGCTAATTTGAATTGTTTATCAATAATTTTGGCAGTGTTTCATGTCTGTCCCATAGAATTTGTCATTATAATCTCTGCTTCTTTTAAGTTTTATCCATATCTTTTTTTATGTATATGTGACATAAGTATTGATTTTAGGTGATGGATACACTCTTTAAATTTTTACATCTAGATGTGAATTGTGCATGGTTTGTTGGTAATTTTAAATTTACTTTTAAACCAAATCACATTCCTCTCCCAAGTGAGACTATTCCTTGACAAATTTTTGAATCTGGTGAATTGTGATGGTTTGTTGTGTAATGTTATATTAGTCATAATTAATTCTTGAATACACATATACTCCATACTTTTTAATTGTCTATGAGATCGGTAGAGCTCTATTAATAATTAGTAATTGGTTATGTGTGGATATTTTTTTTATGAGGGGACTCACTCTCAAATGTGATGTGATACTAGTCTCAAGTTACATCTGTATATTGATGCACTGCGTTGAGATAAAAATGCTGCTAATGAAATCGATATCATGGATGTAGATCCTTATTCAATATATGGACATGATGAATATGCATTATAGATTTTGAAAAAGGATGGATATAAATGAAATAATGAGATTGTCTCTTACGTTAATCAGATTCTCATCAAATATTTTTATTTATTAAATTTAATAGATATTATATGAATAATACTTTATTAGTCCAATAATTCGTAATAAAAAAAGTAATTTATACTAATATTTGGTATTTAATAATATAAAACCTTATTATATTAGATTATGATAGTTCTGCCATTCATTTATTATGAAAATAGATTAATTTTAAGACTATTAGCGGATATACTGTATTGCACGGATTAACGATATATGAAATTAACACGTTCGGATTCGTGTATATAGGATAACGTGTGCTGTAACTTGATCTCGAAATTGTATACTAGATTGAGCTCATATAGTTGAAAGAGAGTGAATTTCTTTATGATTAAGATTGATAGCGGAGGAGCTCAGCGGAACATCTTATATTAATTCTCGAGGTTGCGGAGGTGTACTCGACTTAGTCGGTTTATAGCTCCATTCTATATTATGCTAGACAGCTTAATTAGTAGCACCGATCTTGATATATAGTATATATATTATATATAATTACAAATATAGTTTAAATTTAATTAACTAATTAGTTTATTGTTTATTATATATAAGATTATAGTGTTTATTAAATATATATTACCATAATAATATTAGCTTTATCATAAATATTAATATAATATAATTATATAATATAATAATTATAATTACAATAATTATATAAAAATTTAATTAAATAATATTTAACCAAATTTTATTTATATATAGATTATAATATATATTATAATATCTATTATTATTAGACTATTAAATTATATAATTAATAATTAGTTTCACATGTATTAGACTCAATCAACCGAGCAATAATTATTTACGTGTTATAAAGAGGTACGCTTTCAGAGAACAATATATAACAGCACAAATTCAATGAGCTATAAAATATCTGTAGATATAGAGAATACATTCTAGTCTCTCAATTATTATCATGTAAAACCGAAATATTCTCTCACATATCAACCAGGCCGGCTTATACTCCAAATTTTATACACGTGTGCGAATATAATATTATTCATGCTGTAACAAACGCTTCTACTTTTATCCTGAGATCTTTATCGCTGTGGAATTCAACTTGTGCTCTCAACACTCTGACATATATTCTCTCACCTCAGGACATATATTTATTCTGCTTCGCCAGATACGCTGTTATTATCGCAAATCGAGAGACTTAATTCCTATCTCCGTCTTAATTATAAATTATTATTTTTTTATATTACTTATATGAAGTTAAATGACAAAAAGTTATAACCATTAGACTTATAACCCTTTATTTTTGGTTTAAGTTCTTATAATATACCGTCAAATTTCGTCATAATAATACACATATCTTTAATTAATATATTCAAATTTATGTTATATATTTAATGGATAAGTTATCTAGTGATTTAATATTAATATATATTATATAACACTTTGTAAGAAAAATATAATTTCTTATAACTCACAATTTGAAACATACACTTACAGACAAACACAAATGGAAATATACAATTATTAATAATAATTTCTAGCATTCCGATTAATTAGGTCTTCTGAAAAAAATAAAATTACTTCAAAACATTAGTTTAATTGGTTTGTAAAAAAATATTATATTATGACAACTATTATCATATAATAAATTATAAATTTATAACTGATTAAATTGAAGTCTTAAACTTTAAATAAATAAAATATTACATTCTTTTAGTTAACATCTAGGTCCTCTCAAACCTGTCAAATTCAATAATATTATAGAAGCTTACTAAAAATTATTTTCCTTAACTAGATTGTCTAAAAATATTTATAAATATATATAATTAGAAGGCTGAAAAACAAAAAATTATAATATAATTTAAGAAATTAAATTTTTAATAAATATAATTAATTTTAAATATAGAATTATTAAATTGGCTAGTGTTTTAAGTTTTTAAAATATTATTGCTTTTAGTAATAATGATTTAATTTGGAATTAATAATATTAAGTATTTTAATGAGCTAATGAAATAGTTTAAACAATTAAAATTTGAGTGAAAATATATCTTATTTTAGATATTATTTAAATATTTTAATTTATCAATTTTCAATAATAAAGTTAATTTTTTAGTATTTCCAAAGTTTTTTAAATTACAAGGTTATAAGATATTATATATTAATAGTTAATTCATGTTTGGTTATTTAATTAATTAAATTAAATTATTTTTATATAATTATAATCGCTAAAATAATTATTGAATAACGTTATATTTCAATGATAAACAAAAAATTGGTAAGTTGTAATTTGAAATTATTTAAACCTACTAAAAATTCTTTTTAATAGATTTTTAAATAATAATTTAAAGTTTAAATAATTACAATATATTGTTCAGAGCAAATTTAAAAATATTATTTTTTAAATATCTGATTTTAATTTAAAACTAAAAAAAACTCGTTAAATTCTAATATTAATAAATAATCGATATTTATTTCTTTATTTTAATTTAAAATTAAATAAATTTAAAAATTAAATTAAAATTTGATCAATGTTATATATCTAATTTTAATTTTAAATAAGAATAAAACAGTAAGAATTAATTTAAACGCAATATGTATTAATATATATTTTAATTTAAAATAAATAAATATATCCAATTTGAAATTAAAATTTAAAATACAAAATACTTTAAATTATTCTTAGACTTATAGTAACATATAAAATTTCTAATTTCAAATTAAAATTTAAAATACAAAATATTTTCAAGTATTCTCAGGGCTATATAGTAATCTATATAAAATTTCTAATTTGGAAGTAAAATTTAAAATACAAAATACTTTAAAGTATTTTTAGAGCTATAATAAGTATAATAACTAATTTAAATTTAAAATTGAAAGAAATAAATATTTTAAATGCTATTTCAAATGTAATGTGAATCAAATATCAAATTTTACTTTAAAACTAAAATTAATAAATACTTTTAAGTATTAATTTAAATTAAATCGATATTAAATATCTAATTTGAGGTGAAAAATAAAAATATTTTTCCAAGTATTAATTTAAAAGTAATCGTTATCGTGTATCTAATTATTATTTAAATTTTAAAATATGATATAAAACAATTATATAAAAATATCGAAATTAAAATATCAATTTTTAAGATAATTAAACATAAAAATATAATATTTAATTTAGTATTGTATGTAATTACTATAATTTAAATTAATATTTATCATTAAAAATGTTTTAAATTTAATATATCATGTTTAAAATTTTTGATTTACTTTTGTAAAGTTAATCAAGTTTATTTGACTTTATTCATTCAAATTTAAAAGCAAGTCGGCACCTACTCAAAAATACCAAAGAAATCCCCCATTTCTTTGGTATTTTAAAGTAGGTGCCGACTTGGTAGGCCTGTTACAACTCATTTGTGACATCTTAGTTGTGATCTTACTATTCGGATTCACCTTGAATAAAACTTTTCATGGTCATAAATTCAAGTAATTAACTTTCCCCTCTAAAAAAGTAATTAAAAAAAAGAATGCACAGCTTCATATTAAATATTTCATGAAATCAAAACAAAATATAGAAATGAAATAAAAACTTTTACTAAAATAAATATAACTTAAATTAAAGTTAGATGTTTTTAATATATCTGGATGATTTTTTAAATTTGTACAAAATCCAAATTATTAAAAGAAATGGTTTAAGAAAATTATTTATATATTAAAAAAAAATAAGAAAAATATTATAAAATTTTATTAGAATAATATTTTTTATTAGAAAAAAATAAGAAAAATATTAGAAATTTTATTAGAATGTAACATATAAATAAATTAAGTGAATTTATTTAAAAAAAAATTTTAATTAAATTATTTTATTGATTAATTAAAATAACGTAAAAAATTGTTCAGTATGAAGTATATATTGAAGTTTTCTTTCAAATAATAATGATTTGGACTAATTTTTAAAGATGTTAATAAACCATATTTTTATGCTTTTAAAGTTAAGTAAACAAAAGAAAGGATTTTTTTTCTTTTCTTCTCTTTTTTTTGCGAGTAAGTGAGTGTGTGTGCTGGATTATATACCTGTCTTTGTCTATCTTTCTCTAATTTAAACAAGGTAACAACTAATGATAAAGAATATTATACAATTAAGTACTATTTTTATAATTAAATAATCAGAAATATTTATTAATTATTTATTCCAATAAAAATAGAGATGGATAAAACTAACTTCTTTTTAGTGTTGATGACATTGCAAATTTTGTAGCATAAAATAGTTTCGTAAAGTGCTAAATGTTAGCTACAAAATCTGTGGTTAAGCTAGCTAGACTAGAAAAACAAAATAAAAGCAAAATATTGAGAAAACCAAGCAGAGAAATTTGATTTTTATCTATGTATGTGTTTAAATAATTTTGATTTTTTTGTCATCGATTTAACAAGCACGAATTATTCAAGTTAATTTTGAAATTATATATTAATTATATATATAATTATATATATAATTATATATATAATTATATATTAATTATATAATTATATATTATATATTAAACTTTTTTATTTCCGTCATTCCACTCTGCAATGCTCTTCCTCCGTCCTATTTTGATATGGCGTTTATTTTTTTTTTCTTACGCTTCACGCACAGGCAACTGTCCATAGGAAAAATTGGAATGTAGGCCTTATTAAATTTCTTATTCTTACTCGTGTGTTATAGATTGTAAAAGCCGCAAAGGTAATTTGACCATATGTGTATAACCGTATTTTTATGTTGCTTAAGTGGAATAGGTTATATTATGTATATTATATTATATATAATGTATATTTCCTTAAACATTTAAAATATTATAAAAATAAGAAAATATAATATAAAATTTTAAAAATTCAATGAAGTTTAAGTTAATCGCAGCAAAAGCGTTTATAGGTTTGAAAAGTTTAAAGTTATATTACAGTTAAAAGCTCGTTTATAGGGTCACGAATATTATTTATACCTACTTTTAATCTTATTAAGACTAATAGCAGACAAGTTACAATTTGAAGGGGGCGGGGTCTGATTGCATGTAGAGGGTTCTGTAAATCGTGACGGAGCAAATTTTTCTTGACGCAAAAAGTAGAAGCGGAATGTTTGGTTTTGAATCATTTACTTTCAAATATTTATTAATAAATTTTTACTTTCCTATTTCGTGTAGACAATGCTTTAGAACATCGTCCCGACAAATTATACCTCATGTGCTATAAGTCTAAAAGTTACTCATATCTATGGGCAATATCTTTTCCCATTTTTGAAAAGTTTCATTGCAGTAATATAAACAAGAACAAATTTTGATTAATATCTTTGGACATTTATTTAAATAACTAATAAATTAACAAGTAAATTAGGAGTTAACATAGCTGACTGAACATACAGCACAATTGTTTTTTGTGTTAATATACAATTTGCATTTTTAAAGCGATTTTTTGTAAAGATTTTTTTTTAATCATTTTAACAATCTATTCCAAAAAAATTTAAATAATAATAATAAAAATATTTTTTTTTGCAATAAATCTTGAAAATTAATAACCGAACAATTGGTATTACAGCTTAGAACAATGTATTAACCATATTTTCACTTAGTGTTACATTTTTCTCGCTTACTTATGAATATAAACAGTTTAATTTTTAATTTTTAATTTTATTCAACTTAATTTTTAATTGTTAATTTTTAATACATATTTTAAAACCTATTCCTCATGAAGAGGCAGGTTTATTTAGAAAGTATTTAAGAACTATATTTTTGACTTCTTATTTTCTATTGCATTGTTTCATAAATATATATATATTTATATATATCTATTATATATATATATAAATCATATATATATATTATATTATATATATATATATATATATATATAATATATACTATATATATAATATAATATAATATATATATATAGTATTTATATATATATACATATAGTACTTAGTTATATATATATATATATATAATGCATACTATTTTTGCTTTTGATTTAAGATATCATATGAATTTGGTTGATTTCCACGAAAACTACTTTTTCAAAACTACAGTATTATCTATTATTAATTTTATTCATTATTATTTATTATTATTAATTATTAAATTATAGTATTATTATATATGTATTATTATTAATATTATTAATTATTATTTATGTATTATTATATATTATTATAATTATTTATTATTATTGATTTATTATTATTATTATTATTATTATTATTTATTTTATTATATATTGTTAATATTAATTATTATTATTATTATTATTTATAATTATTATTGTTATTATTATATTATTATTATTATTAATTATTATTATTTATTCTTATATTAATTATTATTATTATTATTTTATTATTACTTATTTATTATTATTATTATTATTCTATTTTTTATTTTTATTATTTATTTTTTTTATTGTTATTATTTTTATTATTATATTATTATTATTATTATTATTATTATTATTATTTATTATTATTATTATTATTATTATATTATTATTATTAATTATTAAGATATTATTATGTATTATTAATGAGAGAGATTTATTATTTTAATGATTTATGATTATTATCTAGTATTATTATATTATCATTATTATTATTATTATTATTAATTCATTATTATTATTTTATAATCTATTATTATTTTATTATTATTATTATTATTATTATTATTATTGATTATTATTATTATTATTCTAAGTAATAACATATTAATCAATAAATCATTCGACAAGGTCGCCTTCCATTAACTGATTATTATTATTATTATTATTATTATTATTATTATTAATTTAATTATTATTATTATTATTATTATTATTATTATTATTATTATACTATATTATTACATAATATTATTATTATTATTATTATTAATTATTATTATTATTATTACTTATTTTTTATTACACATTATTATTATTATTATTATTATTATTATTATTATTATTATTATTATTATTATTATTATTATTATTATTATTATTATTATTATTATTATTATTTTTATTAGATTACTTATTATTAATATTATTTATTATTAATTGTTATTGTATATTATTATTACTAATATTATTTTCATAATTATTGTTCTCAAGTTAATATTTCTACAACAGCATGAACTACTATTAATATTACTTCGTTCAGTAATAATAAATAATATAATAATAATAATAATAATAATAATAATAATGAATCAATAAGAAAAATAACCACTTAAAAGCAAAATTAATAATAATAATAATAATAATGAATAATATTTAATAATAATAATAATAATAATCAATAATAATAATAATCAATAATAATAATTAATTGATAATGTTAATAAAAATTAATAATAAATAATAATAATAATAATAATAATAATAATAATAATAATAATAATAATAATAATAATAATAATAATAATAATAATAATAATAATAATAATAATAATAATAATAATAATAATAATACCACTTATATAGTTGAAAGTGACTTGATACTTTTGTACTCCTCATACACTGCACAGTAAAGTACGTTATGTAATTTTTTATGGTTATCACAATTAGAATATATAAAATAATATATCGAACAAGTCAACACTAAATAATCATACTTATCTATTCATCTACAAATCTTTCAAATATTGTAGATAAATTTATCCACAGAATATACATTAACGAGTCCGTAAGCGACACAATATTGATGCTTAAATTTAAAACTCATTAGTTAAGCGGTTTTAACATGCTATCATTATTCTGTTTCTTAGGTTTTGGAAGTCGGATTCGTTGCTTAGAACAGCATCTCGAAAGTAGATATTAGATAAGCACAATTTTCTACTTGATAATGAAACTGTGATATATATATATATAATTATATATATATATATATATATATATATATATAATAATATATGATATATATATATAATATATATATATATATACTATATATATAAATATATATATATATTGTAAGATAGAACATATTAAGATTCTTCTTTAAACGCGGTGTTAGAAGATATTCAATAACCCAGCTGATTTGGTCAACGAATGGCGTTATATTGTTGTATCTATATTAGCGTTTGAAGGCGTTCGTGTAGCATAGAACAATATATTATATTATTTATTTATTTTATTTATTATATTTTATTTAATTTATTCTAGGCATTAGAAACGGCTAAGTTAATCGGGCAGGAAATTTTATACCTCGTATTCTCAGTTGGGCGGGGTTTAGGGTTTACTTTCAAGGAGTTGCTTAGACACCCGAGTTTTGGTCATGAGTAGGAGTTAAAATATTGTAAATTGAATAAAGAAGAAAACCATGTATTTCGAAAGAGGTATTTCGAAAATGACATCACCATTCGAGAACGTAACCACCTAAGGAGTAAAATGGGGGTAGAGAAGGGATTAATATTATATATCATATTATATATATATATATAATAGTATATATTATAAATATTATAATTATATATATTATATATAATGAGGGTATATTATAATATATAATATATATATAAGGTATATAATAGCAGTGGTCTCACACTTTCTGGAAGACTCAGGAAAGTCAGGGGAAAGTCCGGAAATCGTTTTAAAAATATGCTACACCAAAAAAGTCAGGGAAATTCCAAAAAGTCAGGGATTTTAAAAATTTCCAAAACAGTATGAAGAATGATCCATGGACCAAGTTACATATTTTTTGATATTTTTTTTCTCCTTACTGTGAATATAGTGGAAATGAGAGAGATGTATTTGATAAGTGAATGAAAGGGATGGGCGAGGAATGAACATTCCATAAATCTACTCTATCCTGTTTTTTCTATTTTTAGTATCGCTATTACCCTACTATTCCTTCCTATTCTGTTTCGTAGAAGTTGTTCCACTAGTTCATCCCTTCCGGTATTGAAACGGATGATTGTGTATACGATGAGATGAATGGCTTTTACGAACTGTACTGGCACTTATGACGTTAACCTGTTATATCGTATTTCTTTGTTAGGTATATTATAACTATGTTTGACCGGTGTTTGTTTGTTTCGAGGTTGAACGAAGTGATTTTTGATTACTTCTTTGTGCAGCTTGAAGGCGTATTTATATTTACATTTATATAAAATGACTTCAAGCAAAAAAAGCTTAACCTTGTAAAACGAACAGTGGTTTGGACGTCAACTGAACTTGGTTTTCATGTTCGGTCCAGATTTAACAATGTCCTCGTAACTTAAATATGATGGAAGATTTCTTAAGTCCAGTAAAATGCCTGCTAAAACCAACAACTAAGCTTTTTGTATTAGATTTACATGACAAAATCTTGAATGGGGCCAGACTGGTGCAAATCGAAAATGACAGAAAAGATATTAGAAAGATGTCCTGTGAAGTACAAGCCTGTCCAATGGCTCTCAATGCATTGATCCTAGTATGTTTTTCATCAGCCAGAACAAGGGAAAGCAAGATTTGATTTATTGCTAGAGGCATTGTACACCAATAACCGAATCACAGATATCTGTTGCTGAGAAAGAAAAAGCACTATACTCTACTCTTGCAGTGAAGCTCATTCTAACCTTGAAT
>JABUQX010025591.1:40000-42500 GCA_015478945.1 Trachelipus rathkii
TCCGGGGAGCGATTAAGGTCGGATACTTTTCAGACAAGGACTGTTAATATATAATATATATATATAATATATATATATATATATATATATACTATATATATATATATATTATATATATATTATATATATATATTATATATATATTATAATATATATTTATATTATATATATATATTATTATATATATATATATATATATATATATATATATATATATATATTATATATATATAATATATATATTTATATATAATATATATATATATAATATATATTATATATAATAATATTATTATATATTATATATATATATAATACTATATATATATATATAATAATTATATACTATATACCGCATATATAGTATATTAATTATATATATAATATATATATTATATATATATATATATACATATAAAAATATATATATACTATATATATATAATATGTATATAAATATATATATTATAATATATATATAGTATATATTATATTATAATATTAGTATATACTATATTTGAGTATATATTATATTATATTATTTGTTATATTTTATATATATCATATATTATAAGTTGTATACATTTGCAGATATATATATAGTAATATATATATACTATATATATTATATATATCTGAGATATTATAGTTTATTATTATTATATATTATTATATTAATATATATATATTATATATACTTATATTATATAATATATATATATATATATATATATATAATATATATATAAATATATATATATTTATATTATTATATTATATACTATATATATATTATATATATACTATTAATATATCATATTAATATATATATAATATATATATAACTATATCTTATTTATATTATATAATATATATATATTATAGTATACTATTATATATATATATATATATATATCCAGTATTATATAAAAGTAAAATTGATAATTTTTTAATTAATTTGGAATAAATTTATTATTAACTTAATTTTATTAATTTAATTACATTATAGACATCCTATATATTTCAATCTTAATTTATTTATATTTCAGAATTAATTAATAAAAATATAGTTTAATTAAAGTTTTTATTTTTTTTAAAGATATTTTTTATCATTACATTATTTAAATTTCTTATCTTATTGTTAATTGATGTTCAAGCTCATTCCTATTAAAATTTAAATATTTGGTTTATTAATACTCTTACTACTAATGCGACCAATAATAATAATAATAATAATAATAATAATAATAAATAATAATGAATAATAATAATAATATAATAATAAAATATAATATAATAATTAATAAATAATAATACATAAATAATAATAATAATATAATCAATAATAATTAATAATAATAATAATAATAATAATAATAATATGTAAAAAAAAACAAATTAATTTTAGAAATTTTATATTGTTAAAATTTGGCCAAATATATCGTATGGCATGTAATCCAATTTCCTAAATGCATCAACCGCTCTTGATTTGATTTTTTTTTAGGGACTATTCTAGAATAGAATAGAACAACAGCTTTCAGAACTTTTAAGCTAATATTTCGCCTGGATACTTCAAGCATTATCAGAGACGAGTTCTAGACTAATCTAATAATTGATAAAACAAAATAAATTATATAAATATGAAGTAACAAATTAAAATATTATAACTAACGTTAAATCTAAAATACTAAAGTTATAATTATATCAAAAGAGATATTCTATCTAGTTAAACCTAAAAAATGTTCAAAAGTATTTGATGTTGATAATTGGCTTGTGGTTTGTTTTATTAAGAGCGACTCAGCCAACCTCAATTCAAAAAAATTTCCGTGCTCGGTGTAATATGTCCATAATGAAGATGTCAAGATTGGGGGTTTGGGGCACCTGTTTCGTTTTCCAAATGTTCAAAGATCTTACTAGGCCTGTATCTATGTTGTGAAACACGAAGTTTGAGAAAATTAGTAGTATTCTCGGTGTAAGAGGCATTACAGCCAACTTTATTACAGTTGAATTGGTATCTACTACTTGACTCTCATTCTCCTTAGTCCCACTAGTTCTTTCCGAAAAAAATAGAAGAAAGTTTCAATGTTGTTTCCATAAGTTCCCCACTTGGACCAACGTTCGCCGACTTCTACATATTGAATAATGAAAACTTAGTATTAGGCCAAAAATAAAATCATTTTCATATCTATAATCGATATGTTGACACGACCTTCGTGGTCTTCAGAACGTGACGAAGAATGTTAAGCTCTTTATTGATAAACTCCAAAAGCTTAAAGTGTCCTATAAATTTTACAATTTAATAAAAATATCTGAAAATAATTCTTTTACCATTTCTATAGACGTTAATATCTCCTTTAGAAATCAAGTGGAAACCCCTCGTACAAGTATTTATGTTAAGCCTATTGACAAAGGCCTATAGGCCTATACTAATTTCAGTTCACGCTTACCCTCTTAACTTACAAAAATCGCCACAACTGTAATTAAAACTTTACTGCTTAGA
>JABUQX010025592.1:0-5000 GCA_015478945.1 Trachelipus rathkii
CACTATTTTATTACTGAAAACTAAGCTTAGTGGAAGGCTGGATGGAGAAGGAAAGGTGATAAAGAACGAGAAAGTTGGTAGAAATTTAAGTAGTAAGCAATTTTAAAGTAACAAGTGAGATAAGGATAAGTATTATAGACGCGCTGCCAAATAATAAATCAGTTGAATATGATACAAGATGAAACTGAACAATACTGGACCCAAATGAAAATTCAATGAGTAATGTCATCACAAAGAAAGTGATAAATTGAATGTGCCAAAGTTAGAAAGTAAAATGTTAACTTATTGAAGTGTTCGGAATGAAGAGGTTGACTTTACATTATATTGGTTTAAAAGCGTATAACAGAATATCTTGCTCATAAGCATGGTGGCTGGTATTATTTTAGAACGGTGATTGAGTAAATGTGTGTGGTTTTGATTGTGCAACAAGAAGGAATAGGTTTTTTAAGGGCATAGGTATCATTTAGTTAAAGGAGCGAGGATTAGGTAGAAATGGTACCAGTGAGAAAGTTAAGAATTTGGAAACTCTGCTAGGTTATAAGATTGAAATTACTCTGGTTGAAATTGACAAGCAACAGAGACAGATGGTGATTGAATGGATTGAAGTTTGTGTAACAAAGATTTTACGGAGAGTATAGAAGTTCCGAGCGATTGAGGAGAGCAGCTAATAGTACCCTTATATAGTAACTCAGAGGGATAAGGTAACTGTAAGGAATAATAAGGGAATTAGTTTATTGATGTTGTAGGGAAGATATATGTCTGGTATTTGGTTGAAAGAGTAGTTTCGAGAGACTGAAGGATGAATGGGTGAACAACAAGTGCGTTACAAGTGGTAGAGGATGCTGTGATCCAAATCTTTACATTGAAACAAATTAATTGAAAAAAGTGATTAGGAAGAAATAAATCTTCGTATTTAGGGTTTTTAGTGCACAATTTGCAACACGCTGTATGATAGGAATTGATAAGAAGCTTATGTGCCAGGCTGTTTGTTGATAATGGCTGCGTGTGCGGATACAATGGAATGGAATCAAAAGTACTGTAATGTATGCGAAGGAAAGTTGTCTAGAGGAAAATGAAATGTAGTGTTTAATATTAATGAGCGACGCAGGGGATGCTGCTATAATGCTCCTTGGTTATTATCATATGTTATATTAGTACATTGGGTTATGACAGAATTAGAGGTGGGGGTGGATGGGGAAGAAGTAAATGATGAGAATTTAAAAGTGGTAGGGGCCCTACTTAAATCACAGTGCGGATGATTTGCTATTTTGTAGTGGCGATCTTGAAAGAGTTTGAAATGATTGTGGGAGATTTGGGCATGGAGTGTGTACAAAGGAGGGTTTTGGAAAGAGTAAATCAGAGATAAGTGCAGTAAGGTTATTAGTTATGTGAGTGAGAGGACAATCTTCTAGACAATAACGTGATGTTAGATATGTTGAGCAGCGGAACAAGTGTTTGAGCTTTAAGTATTTTTTAAGAATTAATGTATGTAATGATTAAGGGGAATGGATTGATTAGCCGAGTGTAGTAGTAAAGTTTTGTGAATTAACTATAGGAAGAGTGGCTGGTGTAGCAAATTCAATCCGTTCTGGATGTTAAAGGACTAGTCTTTGATGCGCTAGGATCTTCACTATGAAGGGTATGTTGTTACCTATATATATATGTATGGTAATATTTACGCTCAGTGAACTAACACGTAATAAACTATTGGAGTCTGGGAATAATGAAAGTTAATATGATACTAAAGTTAACAATGCGTTCAGATGTTCAATCTTAGAGGCGTTTGTTAAAGGTGTTGAGAAGAATTGATTAAAATGTAGTAGACAACTGAAAACATTATAGATAATGAGTTTGTGGTGTACAAGAAGGAGTACATGAGAGAAAGTTAAATGAAATGCTACATTGAGGTGGTTGTTCAATGTGGAAATTCTATGCCACTAGGTCACACTCATCAGAATCGCAACTCCTCTTATCCTCTTCATCATTATCCTTTATCCACTCTCAAACACATACTAATCAATTCACATCAACACAGCTCATTCCTTACACAATCACCGCTTCCTTTCATCTAGTTTTCCGTCACACGAACAATTCAATTTACCAGAATCCTTTTACAATATATTTATCACCTCTCTCCTTCTCTTCTTCATTTATCCCTCTTTCATATTCACGTACCCATCCCTCAAATTCCGATATATTATAATCCGATTATAATTATATATATATAATATATATATATATAATAATATATACGTATATATATAATATTATTATAATATAATATTATATTATTATATATATATATATATATATATATATGAATATATTAATATTATTAATTATATATATATATAAAATATAATATATATATAGTAATATATCAATATATTTAATAATATTATATAGTTATAAATATATATGAATAAATATATATAATTATATATTAATAGTATATTAATTATAATAATATATATATATATAATATAAGTATATTATATATATATATAAATAATTATACTGAATTACATAAGAAATATAAATAATTATATATATTATCTATATACATATATTATATATATATATTATAAAATATATATATATGTAATATTATTATATAATAGTAATATAACTTATAATTATATATATATATATATATATATATATATGCCGCCTGTCTAATTCTATTATTTATTATTCACATAGTTTAATAATATATTATTATATTATATATATTATATATATATATATATATATATATTAATTATAATATATATTATGATATAATATATATATATATATATCATATATATATATATATATATATATATATAGGATATAATATATAGTATATTATATATATTTCCGTTATAGATGGAGTTCTAAAAAAATAGTAATTTTAAAGAAATATTTGCAATAAACGAAAGAAATAAAAGAAAATAAAAGTTGAAAAGCTTAAAGTAATTCATCTTACCCACTCAATATATATACCTCGAGACTAAATTGTGTACGTTGCGAGCATGTGGAAGTGACGCTGGCGTCCGTATAGAGGAGATAGGAATAAAAATTATATATTAATATACCAAATTGGTATTTTAAATTGCAGAATATCCTATGTCTACGGGGGGGGGGGGTCGTAATCCCGACCCTTGAGTACGTGTTAATTATTTTATTAATTATATTAAAACAAATACGAATAAGTTCTTTTTAATGTTTCTTCTAATTTAGAGGTCCTTAACTTGAGACCCGACAGCCCCAAAGAGCAGCAATGTCTTGGAAGTGGGTTTACGAAGGCTTCAAGGAATGCTAGGATCTTTTGCACTTAAAGTAATAGAAGAATGAAACTTTAAAAAATAAATATTTGATCTTAAGATCTTAAGATCTTAAATCTTGAGTTATCCTGGTGGTTCTGATGGTTCTGCGGTAACAAAAGATATTTAAAAAGGGTTCGTGATAGAAAAAAACACATTATTCTAATTCATTTCTTGCTTTTTCCTTTTTATAATTTGGTTGTAGTTACTTCCGAAAGCAGGTACCTCACTTTGCAGGGGCATACCCTACTTTTCAGATAAACAAAACTTCTACATCCTCCCCTTGAATTTATTCAGAGAGGAATATCTCTTTTTCCGTCATAACCTATTAAACTCTTTTCATAAATTCATTCACATACCTTAGTTGCTCCTTCTTTCAAAAGGATAAATTTAATGCACAAAACATAAAAATTAACCGTAAAGGGAAAAACCAGCATTATGACCTGGAGGTCAGAACAGGTCAAGATAACTTGTAATTTAATTAAAAAAAGGAATGAGGAAGCAAATTACAAATTGAGGTAATAAATTACGATGAAAAATTCAGTGAATGCGGCGAGTTAGTTACGAGGAGGATATCTGTGGTAAATTATTGCGTTTAATGAGTTCATCAAAATGGTATCAAGTCATTTACATTGTTTTTGAATGAGATTTTAAAAGATGTTTAAAACTGTCTCAACGATTGAGGGTATAAAAGATAAATTTAATAACCAACACACCAGAAAAAAAATATTAAATTGTGCATTATATATAGGGTATATACGCTAATATTTTTTGATTTTTTTTTAGGTGTGTGTGCTATAATGGCTAACTCACACTCACCACAACTCCACCGTAGAGTAATCACAAAAACTTTAGTTAACATGTGTGTGGTCAAATATATATTATAGTATATATTATAATATATTATAAATGAGTGTACTAATTACACGGAAACTATAATACTATATTTATATAGTATGAAGTATTAATATATATTATAAATGTATATATTATTTATTAGTGATAGATATATATAATAGTATATATATTATAGATACATTAATAATAATATATTATATATATATATCACTATTATATTATAATAATATAATATCTAGTTGGTTTGGTTTTCCCATTAAATTAATGGTATTTTTGTCTATATCGTCACATCTCATCAAATATCTATCAAATATTGTTAAAATGTAAGTTAAAGTTACTAAAACGAGGCAAAGTGTTCAAACAAAGCGAACGGAATCAGGTTCTTATATTTGCTAGACAGTTATAAATATATAACCATTTTTATGTGGGGAAGGAAAACAAGGAAATCGTTCGCAATATCTTTGCTGACCTACGTTCTATCATCTTAATAATAACGTAAACACAAATCATCCTGTCGTGTAGCCAGTGAGTGTCGTTGCATGCTAAAGTAGGCAAAAATTGTACTCATTTTACTTACAAATTAGTTACGAGTAGAATATCTGTGGTAAATTATTTCGTTTTGCAAAACTGGATCTATTACTAACAATTATTGGATGCAAAACTGGATCGACATCGAAAACGAGAAAGTGTCAGTCCAGTATACCTCACTTTGCAGGTTTGTGTCTTTTTGATCACAACAAGACTTTGACATTTTAATTAAAGTATAAATGACTTTCTAAGTATAGAAATAAATACTTGTACTTATTATTTCTTATAGAGATTGACAAAATGAGG
>JABUQX010025592.1:12500-44235 GCA_015478945.1 Trachelipus rathkii
TATATATATAATATATATATATTAAATTGTATTTGTTTTGTGGATATGCAACTCGTATTTATAAGAATTAATTGAGGAAGCTCCATGCAGGTGTTGTGATAATGGTATGTGGTAGGGCTTCTGAAGAAAATAAAAGATATATTTTTAATACAAAAGAAGGTTGTAAGAATAAATGAGTTGAAAGTGATTGGTTATATATTCAATAGAGGAGTGAGGCAGTAATGTGTTATGTCTCCTTGGTTATTGAATTTGTATATGGATGGGTTATGAAAGAATTAGAGTAAGGGTGGCAGGGGAAGGTTTGGAGTGATGGAGAATGGAGAGTGAAGGTGCCCTACTTATCATATGCGGGATATTTTGGTTTGTTTGTAGGCGAAAGTGAAAGATTTGAGAGATTGTAAGGATTTGGCCAGGTGCGTAAAAGGAGAATTTGAAAGTAAAAATCAGATAAGAGTAAGGTTATGGTTGTGAGAGAGGACAGTCTTCGTGTGAATTATGTTGGATTGTGAAACAACGTAACAAGGTCTGAGTTTAATATTAGATATATGTTGGATGAAAAAGAACGGATGATGCAGAGTGTGTAGGAAAGTTAGTGAATGGTTAGGAAGGTGTGGGTGCAGATCAAAATCCTTGGTGGATCTAAAGACTAAGTCTTTGAGTGAGCTAGTCTTAATTAGGGTACTGTTATCTGTTGTTAAGTGTAGTAGTTAGTGAAACTATTATCTGGAATAAGAGGTATAGATCTCTAAAGTACAATGTGTCAGATGGACAATCTTGGGGGGCGTGTTAGTGTGAGAGAATTGATAAAATGAGAATTGAGCAAAGGGAGTTGGTGTGGTGTGAAGAAAGAAGTAAATGAAAGAATAGGTGAAAGTACATTGAAATGTTTGGTCATGTGGGAAAAGACATGGATGATATCGTTGATTAGAGCGACATATAGGATGAATGTGCGGAATCAACCCGGCTGGCAGACGAAGAAAAAGTGGATTAGTTAGTAAAAGAATGCCTGAGGAGAGAAATGTGAGTTTGCAAAGGGGCGAGAAGAAAGGTGCAAAATAGAAGTTTTGAATGAGGATTTGTGAGAAGGGGGGGTATGGTGTGGCCACCTGGGTCAAGGGATGAAAACTACATTACGAGATGCCAGTAATGAGGGTCCTCGCATTCTGTGGCCCTAGATGATTTTTCTGACTGCGACGAGTTCTCACTTAAGGGATAAAGGACGTAAGCTTTTCTATTCTTCTACTACTTTTTCTGTTTTCCAGTGCATGTGAGCACCCTACCCCAGTTTGGGGAAAAAAGTGGTGATATGTATATATTTATATTATATATATATATATTATAGTATATATATATATATATATATATATAATATATATATATATATATATATATATAATATATATATATATATATATATATATATAATATATGATAATAATAATATATATAATAGATAATAAAGATATAAGATTATAGTATATATATATATATAATATATATTATATATATATATATATTATATATATATATACTGTTATATATAGATATATATATATATACATATATATATTATATATATTATATATAATGATATATATATATATATATAGATATATATATATAATATATATATATATATAAATATATATATATAAATATAATATATATATATAATATATAAATATAAATATATATATATAATATAATATATAATATATATATATATATTAATTATATAGTTTATATATTTATATATTTATATTATATATTATATATATATATATATATTATATTAATATATATATATATTATATATATATAAGTGTTATTTATATATATATATATATATATATATATATATATATATATATATATATATATATATATATATATATATATATTAATATATATATATATATATATATATATATATATCCTCGAACTTTTGTTTATAGAAACGAAATATGTGTGTGTGTAAGGTTGATCCGTTCTTAGCGAGGCTGCGCGCTATTGAAATTATAGCGGCTCCATAAATTTGCGATTCTGAGAATTCCAATTTGGAATTCAGAATCCAAGCCAAGAAAATTGTGTATTATTTAATTAAGTTGAAAATCGCGTGATTCCATTTTGATTAATTTCTTTTCTGGAGACAAAATGTAAAATGGCGTCGGAAGCGGGTTCGTCGCAGTCGTCGTCAAAGCTATTCAAATATTTATATGCAAGATCGTCCGGCTTTATTCAAGAATCTAACCAATGCTCGAGGGAGCCTGTGCAAACACAAATGAATGCACGTAAGAGCATGCGAGCGAACACAAGCCTGCTTGTAAACACTGCATTGTGGAGTTTTAACCAATTTTTCCTAAAAATAAACCTACCCTAGCCATTAGTCAGAATAGATGAAACCTTATTCTATATTAAGGTATAATAACAAATGTTCCAATTTTTTAATTTTTTATTTTTTTGAGGGGGGAGGGGGGGAAAGAAGCTTTGCTTAACTTGAAAATTCGCATGAGTGTCTAAATTTACATTTGTAATTGCTTTCATAATGATAAATCTTATTAATCTGTAAAGAGACCGCTCAAAAACACTTCTATTACTCCACACCTCTTTCGCAAGTTTTGTCGGAACAAAGTCGGGCACAAATGAGAACCAGACACGTTTCTCGCAGAAAAAAATTAGGAAAGGAACGTGTGATAGCCTCCAACGATTAACAATTCGATTTCTTTATAATATTGTACGACGCATTGTATGGCGGCGGAACTTTACGACATCGTTCAAACAAATTGTAGTTCGTGTGCTATGGGCTAGCAGTTCTTAACCTTTGCTTTACCACTGATCCATTTTAAATAACTTTTGTTGGTGCTGCCCCCAAGACTTATTTCAAGATTTAAAACACTAAAATGCTTCAAATATTTATTTAAAGGTTCTCAAGAATTAAGAATGTGTTCTACATTTCCTTTACTTTCATGCTTTCATTCATTCATTCTATTTTAACTAAAAAATATAACATTTCTTCAAGCTTTCGTGGACCCTTATTGAAGATGTCACGGACCATTGGTGAATAGGAAATCAATTATTTTTGCGAATGAAGACACTATGGATTAAGAGGTTCTGAATAATCGGAGTGCATTTTAATGAGGATGTTCTGAATAAAAGGCGCGCATTTTAATGAGGATGTTCCGAATAAAAATCGCGCATTTTAATGAGGATGTTCTGAATAAAAAGCGCGCATTTTAATGAGGATGCTCCGAATAAAAGGCGCGCATTTTAATGAGGATGTTCTGAATAAAAGGCGCGCATTTTAATGAGGATGTTCCTAATAAAAATCGCGCATTTTAATGAGGATGTTCCGAATAAAAGGCGCGCATTTTAATGAGGATGTTCTGAATAAAAGGTACGCATTTTATTGAAAATGTTCCCAATAAAAGTTGTTCATTTTAATGAGGATGTTCCGAATAAAAGGAGCGCATTTTAATGATGATGTCCCATATAACCTTTTACATCAACTTTAGCGATTGTCTTAAAATTGAAGTCGAGGCGAAGAAATTTTTTTTTTTTTTAAATAGCAAAGTCTAAATGACCATAATCAGAAATTATTATCAATTTGATTGATTGTATTAGCCTAGGAAAGAAGCAATTTATCCAATTATTATTATTATTATTATTATTATTATTATTATTATTATTATTATTATTATTATTATTATTATTATTATTATTATTATTATTATTATTATTATTATTATTAGTAGTAGTAGTAGTAGTAGTAGTAGTAGTAGTAGTAGTATTTAGCTCTATTCCAAATAGATCACAGCTTTTAAAGTTTACCACTCACGGGCATTGCCCTAACCTAGGAGAGGGACTAATCTAGGTAACCTTTACCTAGGATCCGGACTGGGTATCGAACCCTAGTCCCTTCCCTTGAGACTCTGACACTCTACTGATTGCACCAAGGTAATTGCGGCAGTTATTTGTGCTATTCATTGGTTAGTGTCATATGTGCCCTTACCTGACCACTTCCACTGGGTTTCTACTGGGGCTTTCAGTTTAACAAATAAATATAAGGTGGGGTTGGCTGAGCATCCCAATTTTAAGCACTACGCTGGGAGGATGAAATTGTGTGCCGCACCGCACCGCACCGCACCGCACCGCACCGCACCGCACCGCACCGCACCGCACCGCACCAATCTTAATATAAAGGCATCAATGAATTTCAAAGGCGAAAAATCGAGTTTACCATTACTTGCTTAATCAAAAACATACATGAACCGATAGACACACTTATGAGCATACAGATACACTCATGAACACACAGACATACTCAGGAACAGGCAGACACACTGATAAACACACAGACACACTTGTGAACATACAGATATACTCATGAACATACAGACAAACTCATGAACACACAAACACACACTCAGGAACATACAGACACACTGGTGAACATACAGACACACTCATGAACACAAACACACCCATGAATACACAGGCACAGTTATGAACAAGCAAACACAATCATGAACACACAGATACTTATGAAAATACAGTCTCACTCATGATCACACAGACACCTTCATGAACACACAGACACACTCGCGAACACGCACACTTATGAACACGCAGACACACTTATAAACGTACAGACACACTCATGAACACACAGATACACTTATGAACATACAGACACACTCATGAACACCCATATACACTTATGAAAGTATAGAACACTCATGAACATACAGATACACTTATGAACATACAGACATACTTATGAAAATACAGACACACTCATGAATACACAAATTAACCCCTAAATACACAGACACACTCATGAACACACAAATAGACTTATGAACATACAGACAAACTCATGAACACACAGACACACTCAGCAATACACTGACACACTCGCGAACATACATACATTCATAAACACGCAGATACACTTATGAACATACAGACACAGTCATAAACACTCAAATGCAATTATAAACATATATACACACTCATGGATACACAGACACACTCATGAACACACAGACACCCTCACGAACGCACAGACACACTCCAGAAAATCCAGATACACTCATAAACATACAGACGCTCTCATGAATACAGATATACTTATGAACATACAGAAATGCTCATGAACACACGGACACATCATGAGCACGCAGGCACACTCATAAACAGACAGATACTCTTATAAACATACAGACACACTCATTAACACATAAACAAACTTATGAACACAGATACTTATGAGCATACAGACACACTCATAAACACTCCAAGCTAAGAAAATTGTGTATTAATTAAGTTGAATATCCATATAAAATTAAAATTAATTATACAGACACATTCATGAATATACACACACCCATTAACACACAGACACAATCAGGAACACACATACATCTATATGATCATACAGACACACTCTCGAACATTTAAGGACGATTATGAACACACAGACACATTCATCTACACACAGACGAACAAACAGACAAAATTATGAACATACATGCATACACACGCACTAACACACCGTAAACACACAAACACACTTATTTACATACAAGCACACTCATGAACACACAGACACACTCCTGAACATACAGACATACTCATGAACACAGACACACTCTCGAACACACATGCACACTTATGAACATACAGACACACTCGTGAACACACATACATATTCATTAACATACAGGCACATTTATGAGCACACAGACGCACTCATGAACACAAAAAGACACTTACGAACACATAGACACACTTATGAATATACAGACATGCTCATGAACACACAGACACAATTATGAATATAAAGACACACTTATGAAGACAGATAACTTATGAATACACAGTACACACTTATGAAAGTTCAGACACACTCATGAACACACAGATACACTTGTGAACATCCAGACTCACATGCGAGCACACAGACACACTCATGAACACACCTACACTTATGAACATCCAGACACGCTCATGAACACACAAACATACTTATGAACATATAGACATATTCATGAACATACAGACACACTCATGAACACACAAACATACTTATGAACACATAGACATATTCATGAACATACAGACAAACTCATGAACACACAAACATACTTATGAACACATAGACATATTCATGAACATACAGACAAACTCATGAACACACAAAGACGTTCTTATCATGGAGACTTCTTTGAACACATAGACATATTCATAAACATACAGACAAACTCATGAACATACAGACATCATCCAACTTTTCAGTTAAGAATGGAATAAATCCTTATAAAACTTCTCCTATAATTGTTTATTTCCTATTTTATACTTTTATTTTCTTTTCCTTTTTTTTCTCTATTTCTATTTTTTTTCTTGCTTTATAATATATATATATATATATATATAATACAATAATGATAATAAATATAATATATCATATATAATATAATATATATATATATAAAATATTATATAATATAATATATTAGGTCGCAAGAACAGCCCAGGAATGCTTCTCTTATGATTATCCACGACAGGGCGAAGGATGCCACTTTACGACTCTAACTGGAGGTAATATATAATTATATATATTTATATATATAATATATATAATAATATATAATATATATATATTATATATATATATGTATATATATACTAATATATATATATATATATATAATATACAGCATTATATGTTAATGCGATAGCTGGGTTAGGGTCCTGCTACCACTTACTTAAACCCTAAGAATGTCTGCTCTGCCATGTCGAAATTCTGGTTAATGTTTGTCGGCCCCATCCCCAGGTGTCTGGGGAAAAAAGGGCAGCTGATATAATATATATATATATAATATATATATATATATAATATATATATAATATAATATATATAATATTAAGTATATTATATAAATATATTATAGTATAGTATAATATAATAATAATATATATATTAAATATATAATATAATAATATATATAAAATAGATATATATATATATAACTTATAAATAATTATATATATTATATAATAATTATATATATAATATAAGATATACTATATATATATATATAATATATATATATAAATATATATATATAATAAATAATATATTATAATATATATATAAAGTGATATATATTATATATTAATATATATAAATATATATATATATATATATATAATATACTATATATATATAATAATATATATTATTAATATATAATTTATAATATATAATATATCATATATATATATTATATAATTATATATATATTATATATATAATATATATTAATATATATATAATATTAATATAATAATATAATATATATATATATATATTAATATAATATATATATATAAGATATAAATATATACATATATATATAAATTATTAATATAATATATATATATAGAATATATATCAATAATATATATAGATATAATATATATATAACCTATATTTATATATATATTAAATAATATTATAGTTATATTTGTATATAATATATATATATATATTAATATTAATATATATATATAATATAAAATATATATATATATAAAAATATATATATATAATATATAAAAATATAATAAAATAATATAGTTATAATATATATATATATATATAAATATATATAAATATATTATATAATAATAATATTATAGTATATATATTATAGTATATATAATAGATCAGGTCTGCAATGAAATTTGCCCGCCACCGGTGATATATATATATATAAAGAAAGGAATAATCTTTAATTATTGATCCACCCCAACCGGATAATAAAGATATTTCATGTCAAGAAAAGCTTTGCCAAAATAAACAAAAAAATTAAATGCAATTAATACAAAAAAAAATGTTATTTTAACTTTGTCCTTTAATTTAAAAGTTAGCTATAGTCTGTTTATTTATATCTATCTATCTATCTATCTATCTATCTATCTATCTATCTATCTATCTATCTATCTATTATCTTTTCTATCTATCTATCTATTTATCTATCATCTTTCTATCTATGCTATCTATCTATCTATCTATTTATCTATCTATCTATCTGTTCAACTCTATAGTTATAACAGTAGTTGATCAAAACTTAAGCGATTGATCTGCTAAAGGGCGTACAAAAGGACAACCTGGTGTGAAAATAATGACAACCTTGTCAGACAAGAGGACAACCTGATGTGGAAATAATGACAACCTAGTTAGACAAGAGGACAATCTGGTGTGATAATAATGACAACCTTGTTAGACAGAGAGGACACCTGGTGTGAAAAGAACGACAACCTGGTCAGACAAGAGGACAACCTGGTTAGAAAAAAAATCTCATCACAGATATCTCCTAATATCTGATCCGTTCAAAATAAGTTAAAATTTTTAACTTGAGCGTTGAACCAAGAACAAAATCATTTTAAGAGCAGAACTTAATTTTTGGGGATGGATGCGTGTGCGTGGATCAGTTACGTGATCTCCTAATAGAAAAAAGGCCAGGACCCTACACAATCCCACCAGAAAAGAGATGAGGTGGACAGCTATCGCCGAAATCTTCAAAAACCAACCAATTCGTCATAAATGGGATTTTGTTTGGAGAACATAAATAATGGAATTTTTTCATGGACAAACTAATTAAAGAAATAAAATTTTCCTAAAATTTTCAAAATATATTACTATTATATAGATAAATAATATAAATAAATAATATATATATATATATTAAATATATATAATATATAATATATATATATATATATTATTATAATATATACTATATATATAATATATTATATATAGTATATATATAATATATATAATGATATATAATATAATTAATATATATCAAATTATAATATAAATAATATATAATAATATATTAATATAAATAAGTATTTAGGTACAATAACACGCTATAGCTAATGACGTCTGATTATTATATCCAAGATATCCTACAAGACTATACTGGAAGGTTTATCCGAAAATTAACGATGATAGGTATACAAAAATAAAGGTTTATACTTGTCATTATATTATTTATCGATGTTATTCAATTATCACTAAATAAAATCAAATTATTATATTAATGATGTAAGTGACAAGCTTAAGATGTTCAATATATTATAATTTTATAGATAGGAGTAGAATCTATATTAAGATGTGTCTCCACTATAATATAGTCCAATCTTCATATTCTTTTTTTATTCCTAGATTAACTGGCCATTTATTATTATGCATGTAAGGATTTAATTGGATACATTCGTGTCTTCAGATGTGTATATTACGTATTGAAGAAGCAATTTTTACAATACAGATAGTTGTTATGTCTGAATTTATTAGTCATAATGGATTAATGGTATTTAATATTAATGATTGATTATTGATAGAATGTACTATAATTGAAAATTATATAATTGGGTTAGAAATTTAGATTAATTATTTTCATTGGGATGATTGGATAGACAGTAATTTTTTTATTACATCTAGAGCAGGTCCGTTTAACTTGGCAGAGAGATTGCAATCAAGTTCTTGCAAATCCTTAACATATATAATTCTGATAACTTGCATTTATTACTAGATTAAGTTTAGCGTGCTTTTCATATATTTCATGGCTGTTATTTTTATATTTAGATTTCTTTTTGATTCTTGAGACACATTGTGTCGAAATTGCATGTAAAAGTGTGCCGCAATTTGACCTAATATGAGATAGATACATTTTTGGTGACTTACTTGTTTGATAGATGCCATCTACATTACATAGTCTTCAATGTGTTATGATTAGGAGCTGTACGGAGTATTTTATGTTGATTGTTATTCAATCTCAAGGAATTAAAGTAAATTAATTTTAAATTTATCTTTATTTAATTGGAACGACAACAGCCATCTGGCTTCATTTGACCACAGGTGGTAAACAGGTCATCTGGGATAGGACTCCTTTTCGACAAACATTCCATTATACGTCAACTTGACATGTTCACCTGTATGACGTTCGGTGAAAGGTTCAGAGCACGAAACAAATTTTGGCTTCTTGAATAATTGTCTCCGGCATGACTACTCATGGAAAACAAAGAAACTGAGAGTATCTGACCATTCGACGGTGGAGAAAGCAATTGAATGACTATTTGATAGAGGTTATTATTCTGAAACTTTAGTTTTAATGCTATCATACTTTTTTTCAATATCTCTGTAGTATGGATTAATTTGAGTAGGGTCTCTTTGAAAGAGACCGATAACCTTTCTGCCAAGAACCGTAAATTTAAAGAAGGGGAAGCAAAGATAATTATTTATCAACGTTTATGGAGATGAGACATAGATCATACCATATATTTGTGAACGTTTTTCTCCTAGTAAAAAATTTACCGTGCTATATCCATCCCAAATGGATATTATATCGTAGTCGAGTCTGTGCCAAAATAGAATTTGTATTTTCATATTTAGTTTCAGAGATCAAGTCACATTTCTGGAGTTCGTTGTGGTACAAATCTGGAATTAGATGAGGATGCCATTTACATCTTCTTCCAATGTTCTATCATGTTTCCGTGTTTGCTGTCTGCTTACGATATCGAGTTCTGTTAGCACCAGAAGATCAATTCCTCTTACACACTCTTACCTGGAGGAAAAATTTGTGATTTGGCAATTAAGTGTACGGTTCTGCGTTTGCTAGAATGGGAATAACAAAATAATCGGAATAATTTGAATCCGGGAATACTCAGCTACTTTGGATATGAAGTGCGATAACGTATTGTAATAGAAATAGTGAGGTTAAGCTTACTCACAAAGATTTTGATCGGTATTATGATTATACTGGAGGGCGCATATATTTTCGCTAGCACGAAAGTACTGGAACTTCCTATTCTATTTGATTAAAATTAAAGAGTCATAGGAATCTTCGATTGATAGACTTCTGTTAAATTACTGTTACTACTTGAGATGACACTGGATCAAAGCCATAAAAAATGGTATCTCGTTATCTCACAAATATAAGTTGTTAAGGCATTTTCTAAATAAAGTGTCCCATTTCCAGAGCACATATTCTCTAAGCTCGGGGTCTTCACTGTTTCGCAGCGGACGATGAATCTACCAGAGTGATGTGCGGATTGTTCACATTAGACTAATAGATTGAGTTTTCAATATTGTGGTGAATGCAACAAGTCAATCGTCGGAAGCTATCTATTTATACCATGTATATATCATATATATATGATATAGATATATAAATTATATATATATATTATATATATATGATATATATATATATATTGTATATTAATTATATATATATATATATATATATATATTTATTTAATTATAATCTCTAATACTTAATAGTTTATATTATTGTAATTCCTAATTTTTTTCTATTTATTTATTATATATATGGATAACTTTATATATATATTTATATATATTATGAAATAATATAACCCCGTCAACAGTATATATATATATATATATATATTATATGAGTATAAAATGCATCTGAAGAAGTAAAAATATGTTTTTTTTATATATAATATATATTACTATATATTAATTACATAATGTATATATATATATATTATACTTATATAGATATAATATGTATATATTTTAGTATATATATAATATATAATGTATTATTTCTTTTAACACCATCACTCCTCCAGCAAATCTAAACGGACTCACCAAATTCTATCTCACAATCATATTCAGATTAACTAACGATCTTCTTAGATAACAATTGACAGACATTCTACACTATATCCTAGTCGGGGAGAGAGAATTTGCCCGCAATCGTGCTATTACTGCGTGGAGTAGATATCACTTATATTATATTTGAGCTGCTACTATTTACTCTGCTAGAGATGCTAATGATGACCTATGGAAAGTCCGTTATCGCCGTAAACGCTTCTTCTATGCTCGGCGAATTGTTGAATCGTTGGGTACATGGAATGTCAATGAAGATAGGAAAAGTGAGGAGGTGAGGAGAAGAAAAGAAGGGTGATAGATTTTTTTGTATATAGAAATGAACAATGCCTTATTATTGGTATCACAATTAGGAACACAGTCAAATAGTGATGCTTGCCTTCCACGTGTGTGTCTATGTGAAAGGAATGAGAGGGAGGAAGGAGTTGCAATTTTGAGTAGTTACTCGTAAAACAGAGCCTTAGTGGACTTGTGTGCTTGAGTACTCGAATCTAATTTGTTAAATGTTAAGTTTATGAAAATTCAAGGTATTGTAGTATGAGTATAATCTCTCATCTGAGGGGGAAATGTGAAGAGGTACGATTTCTGGAAACAATGTTAATCTGATTGGGTTGGATTGGTGTGAGTAGGAGCTTTCAGAGTGATTTGTATGGGGACCTAATAGATGATAGGTTGATTCAGAAAAGATGATAACAGGAGGTTTTTGTTTGGTTTTTTTTATTTTAGTATTGAGAAATAGAGAATGGTAGGAAGGTGATTGATTTTCGTCTGGGGAGAGAGATATGTGTGTAAGTTAATACTTTCTTTAAACACCAAGAGTATTTTATTAACTATACTAGAGTTGGTGTAGTATACTTATGAAATGTAATGTTGAAAGTATGATGAAATTGTGTTAGTGAAGAAAGGAGATGGTGAAGTCATTGTTTGAGATTCTTCAAATCAGTGAGGGTTAGGAATGGGCTTATCGGGATCAATATCTTTATTTCTGATGAATTAAAAATTCAAGTTTATGGGCTTTGATGGAGAGAAAGAGACGGAAGAAGTGTAGAATTAAAAGTGAATTTTAAAGAAAACAAGATAATAAAGGATTAAGTATCGAAGAGCACTCGAAGTAAATTCTAGTTGGGAATGTAAATCCAAGTTGACCTTGAACAATCTGTGGGAGCAGAATGAAGGAAAGCACTTTGATTAAGCTAGGGTAATCTAAAGGATCGTAATCGTGTGTTCTAGTGCATAAAGTAACTGCAACCTATAAGGAACTTCTGGTTTAACAGTGAGTGTGTGGTCATTCGTAAGAGGATGAATCTGCTTATATGTGTGGTTGTTTACTGAAAGTAAAAAAGAAGCAGTGGATTTGAGATGTACTTAAATAAGCCTACTACTAAGAAATTGCTGGCGAGGAAAAACTTGAGAGGATTGTTTGGTAGCATTAAATCTAAAGGATGAAAAAAAGAAATCATTATCAAGCTGAAGGTTCTAATACCATAGGCAAGGAAGAAAGAATGAAAAAAAATTGGCAAAGTTTGGCAGCCAATTCTATTGTGGAATGAGAGGAAGGGGCAAACTTACAGGGAAATAGCGAACTCTTCTACAACGCAAAGAAGGCGCGATATAAATTAATCATGATATATTTAATGGAGGACTGTTTAAGGCATAAAATCGAATAGGGAATGGGCTTTCTGATATCTATGTTCTGGATAATGAGGGAGTGTGAAAGAACCACGGCGAAAATCTGTATTATTTAAACAGTAATGATTAAAGGGAGGTAAGAATATGTGTGGTCTTGAGATGGTGCAAATACGAAATGATATTAGGGCGTTTGGGATTTATTAGCCAAGATGGAGGTATTTGGGCGATAGACGAAGTGAAGAGATGGTAAATTAGTAGATAACGGGAAATTTACTGGTGAAAAATTTAAATCAAGTTGAACGGACGACGCGATTGAAAATATGAATGACATGGTTGACTAATATTTTGTCTTGGGAACGCCCGATAAAAATTTTATCCAAATCTCTGAGACTTCAAGAGACCAACCAAAAAAAAAAACTTTTTATGTGCTAACACTTAACATGATGTTTCATTAATGGTAGATAAATGGGGAAACTGTTAGAATAATATATAGAGGCAAAATTTAGTTTATTTAACAGTTGTTTATAAGGAGGGAATGAAGTAAATGATAATTACTATGGTTATTTTTTATTACAGAATGAGTCTTAGTATCGTCAAGTATGAATAATTGATGACTGATTGTGAAGAAACAAGGTGCGTTAGGAATGATTTAGTTAAGATATGTGTAGTTATCAATCTTATACATATTATAATCAAATGACAGAGGAAAAGATATGGAGTGAGAAGTACTAGAATAATGCTAAATCTTTAAGTTTATGGTTTGCTACAGTAGAGTGATAAGGATATGATAGGAATAATAGATAAACTCTATGCCATGTGTTAGTAATATATAGTTTGGTAGGTAGTTTCTTGAATATGTGATTCAAATAATAGAATGTATTATGTATATAACTATTTCTCATGCTCTACCTATCGGTTGATCAATAATTATATATGGTATAATTTTAATAAAGCGGAGTGTGCTAAGGTATTGATGTTATGTACTCTTTGGTTAATTTATTGTATTAATTGGATGGGATTTATAGATAAGAATTAGAATGGGAATGTGGTCAGAGAATGATGTGAAGTAAATGATGTATAGTATGTATGGAGTTGGTAAGTCCCTTACTCATTATTATATGCGGTTAATTTGGTTTTTGTGTGGTTGAATCTGAAGATAAAGAGTTTGAGAAGGATTCGTTAGATAGAGTGTATTTGTACATAAGGTTGTATTGTTAAAAGGAAGGGGTTTGTAAAGTAAAGTAAATGTATGTATGTTAATAGGTGTATTTGTGTAGTATTAGATGGATACAAGTTCCTTCGACCGTATTGAAGTTATATGTAGATGGAAGAGTAGCTGAAACAAGTTATTGATTTACTGTATATGAGTATCTATATATAATATTTAGTATATATTTGCATGAAAAGGAACGATATATGGCCAACTAAGATTATGTAAGATTGTGATGTCATATGAGAAGGTTAGCTTGACGCTATTAAATTAATCTGATTTAATTTGGATAGTTAATGTGTACTAATCCTCTTGTATGTTCGCTGCTTGTTCCTGCATCTGAGGGTATGTTGAACTGTGTATGCTTTATAGTATGAGACTATGTCCTTGGATCTATAAGAGATAGATCTAAATGCTTCCACTGTTGTTTAGTCCACTGATGAACAATCTTAGGTCCGGTTTAGGTGTCTGATAAAGATTAGTATCTAAATTGACGGAACGATATCCGCTTCTTCATACTTGATGCATGATTTTCGTGATTAAGTACTAATGGGACTAATCTGATCAGTAAAAACATGGAAGTCTACCTGTAGGATGGTCTTGTTCCACTCGTGATACTGTACTGAATGATTCTTAGTCATCTGTAAGCTGGATGTCTTCAATGTGAGTTTTGCTCTCTGGTGTCATATCTCTTCCATTCCGGCTCTGGAGACTCGAAGACTTACTACTTAGTTGACTTTATTCCAGTATATATAATGTGTCTTTGTGGTTGCGTGAAGTACTAACTTCTTGTCTTCTATCGTTTTCCTAGCTCTATTAATACTTCTTACTGGTTGTCATCTAATTAACTTCTGCTTAACTTCTTGTTAAGCGGTTTGGACTTCTGGGTACTTATGGTTCTCTTCTCGTCTTCATCTTGGTCTCTGGTCCTCCCGACTGTCTTCATTCTCTTCTTCTTTTCCTTTTCTTCTTCTTCATATTATTTATTATTATATTATTATTAATTATTATTATATTATATATTATTATTATTATATTGATTATTATTATTATATTATTATTATTAATTATATTATATTTATTATTATATAGATTATATATATATTGATTATCTTCCTTTATCTTGAACCGCTACTAGCCGACGGATGATCCATTAGTGAGGGTCGTCGTATGAAATTCCAGCTTCCTAAGGTCGTTGCTTATTTCTGACTGACTCGCGTTGTCGCCACTATATAGGTATAGACGATGGCGGTAAGCCAGGCTTTCTTTTTCGACTTGTCATATTCCTTCTTTAACTACTTTTCTTTCTATGCATGTATTACGCACCCTTTTGCCTTGTCCCAGTCTTGGGAAAACAAAAGCGAAGAAGGAAGAGAGTATAATTAATTATGCCAGCAAATGGATCTATGTATATTATTAATTTGTTCCAGATTAAAATAAACCTCGCTAGTATATCTTGATTATACATATATATAATTTATTATAATAATAAATAATATAGTTGATTTACTCATGATACAACCTATTTCTTCATTATTCTCCTATATATATTTTATATATATTAATCTATACCTTTTCTCAAGAAAAAAATAGCCGCTGGAATTGTAGTTACAACAATTTAGCTTTTCTTGTGATTTACCAAATTAAAGATATCGTCACCGGTGTATTGTCAAGTACTGCTTGGACAAAAGTGTTTTAGTATAGTAGTCCTGGAAAATAATAACGAGAGATGGTTTCAACTTTCCATGGAAGTAATGTAAGATTGACATAAGCTGTTAAGTCCTGAGATAGGGGAAAGCCATAGAGGAAAATTATAGACTGTTGTAGAAGTGGTCGCGAACTCGCCAAAGCTCCCTCTCAATGGAGGAGTAATGTGATGAAGAGTTCAGAAGAGCAAAATTCCGTTATAAAACATGAAGATAAATGAGAGTGATCGCAACAACCGATTGATAAGACGAAGCCAGACTCAACATTTGATGAGAGACAGTGAAGTGGAATCACTCCAGATGCGTCAGGCATACAGTACTCCATACAGGGGCGAAGACACCCCTATAAAAGATCAAACAACTTGAATGTGTGTATTTCTGAATACGGCTCAGAACACCCAACCTTTTTAGAAGCTCGTTTAAGAAGAGAAGTAATATTAATTTTCCACTTAAAGTTCCTCAACCAGAGTATAAGAAGAGTTAGGGACAAGAAGAAAGTGATTTGAATGCAGAGTGAAAAAGAAGATATTATAGGCCTGTGTGAAAGGGTTATGTGGAGCGGAAAGATGGAAGCTGAGCTTTGGAGTAAATGAAATATTACAAACCGTTTCTCATTTTCGTTTGAGAATGTGCATTTGAACTGCAGGTTAGAAGATCCAAGTTGTTGCCCTTCTCAGCTGTGCTAATTGTTGTTGAAAAGGACGTCTATCAATGAGGTGAGTAGTGAAGAGTTTTGAAGTCGTGCTGCATAGGTAGTGAAATGTGATGAATGCAATTAGAACGAGTCTTTCTATAAAAAGTAGAAAGAGTTAGGGAAAAAACAGGACCATGAACGTTATGTTCTAATTCTTCTAAATTCGTGATTCGAACGGATGTGAAGCAAGTGGCAGTTCAACACAAAATGCTGTAAGGTGAAAGCAGGACCAAGAAAACAGCAAGACTAGCAAGAAGGATCGCCAGTAGAACGCTTTTTACGAAAAGCGCTTATGGCGACAGAGAAAAGAGTTAGAAAGATTGAGATGTTTTGCAAATCGTATGCTACGATTCGGTGATTCGAAAACTAGAGAAATAACAGAAAGTTAGAGAGAATTGGCGTTAATATTGCGTATTGGGAGGGTTAGGATTGGTTCCTTTTTTGTTACAGGAGACCTTTCCAGCAATTGATAAAAGTATAAGGCTCACGAGTTTACAAAAGACGACGACACGATATATAATTAACAAGGTAGATGACAACGCATTGAAAGCACGTAAGTTTTTTGAGATAACTATTAGGAAGGATAATTATCTCTCATCACTTTAGAGACCGTACGTCTCTTCTTTTGGTGTTAAGCTCTGAAAAAGCAGAATATAACACCTTTGTGTAGGTAAATACAATATTAGCCATAATATAGGTTGGAAGGAGAGGCGAAGAAGAGAAGTAGCAGTGGAATCGTCGTAGAGGATTAGGAAATAACAGGTTTGTGCAAAGTAGTTCAGCTTTATGTTTTTTTGGTCTGCAGGCTTCCTTCTTTCAGATTTTATTTCTAAAATAAATATTAACATCATTATTATATATATATTATTATATGGTTATTTTGGGGGTCATTATCTTACTTTATATTTATTTATTTATTAGACTTGGAATAATTTCATAATAACTATGGCACGAAATTATATCTAGCGAAGTGTGTAATATTTTTATATATTATGGCAGAAGAGTGATTTCATTGAGGGTATAATGGATGTAGCCTTAGATAAGGATTTGCTTTTTACTGAGGGAATAAGATTATTTGTTTAGTGCTCGCAAGAGAAAAAAATATGGGCATGCTGATGATATTGATTTTAAGGTATGAAATTATTATATTCCAGGTGACATAGGATTTCTAGTAATCTGAAGGATGACAGGGTAATTTCTAAAGGCAGCGTTCCGCAGCTTAGAGGACACGAGGGGGGTGGGGCTAACCTGCCAGTGATGGATATAAGCGCCGGGGCCAGGAAATGTTATCATAGACCAAGGTGGTACTTCCGGTTCCTACGAACTGGCTTTGAAGGTTAAAGATCATGTAGTGAAGTAGAACAAGCGCCGCCATGCCAGAGAGAATTAGCTCGTTGCTTTGCAGCACCTTACGAGAGACCCATTCCACGGAAGCTGTAGGTATTCCATGGGAAATCAAGGAAGTGACGACCGCAAGGTCCGAACATGTTAGCTAGGTAGCACCGAAGGCCAAAACTAAGTGGTTTTAACTGTCGTCACGTAGGCGTCGGTAGTTCGTTTCCTGCGGAGAAGACTTGTAAGAGATAGAGCAGAAACAGATATGATGTACGATGGTTTTTGAATTCGATTTGAAAACCAGGAACCCAGAGGGTAAGAACAGACTTACTAAAACTTTACAGAATAAGGATAAGAATTAGCAGAATTTAATGTGTAAAAGAGATTAATCTATTGAGTACCCAGTTCCATTCAGTTGATGTGGTTATCTTATCATCTAAAGACGATCCAGAGATATATTGCGAGTAGGAAGTAGCATCTAAATCTGCATTCATTTATGGTAATTTTCTGATTATTGAATATATCGGAAAATAATTTATATTATCGTATAGCAGATTTCATTTCAAATCTATTGTTATCTGAGAAATTAGAGAGTGAATAACATTATTAGTTTATGATCCTGATTGATATTATATATTATTGATGATATATCGTAATATATTTGTGGAGATTTAATAGAATTAGCTAAAAATAAACATGGATATATTGCAGAGAAATTTGTTGAAGATAAGTAAGATGAGAGAAAATGATGTTGTAATACATTTTTAATTAATGTACAGGTTGAGTTATTTTGAGCAATGTAATGAGTTATATTAGAAATAGTTCAGGAATAACTTCTATAAGATCAAAGACATCGGGAAACTAAATACTATCTCATCATTGCACCATATGGTTATCCAGCAACTCCTTTGGCTGAATTAATTGGGAGGGGAAGAAATCCGTAGTAAGTCAGACAGAACAGAACTGTAAGTCAGAAGAGCCCTCAAAAACCTAAAATTTCGGTTAAGAATAAAAGATGAGGTTTAGAGAGGAGAGGTGTGTATTGGTCGAACAAAATGAAAAATAAATGAGACTTTATAACACGAGACCAGGCTTGCTAGAAATTTATGTCGAAAAAACGGAGGCAGTCATCATGACAGATAGGCCGGAAATCCGTGACTCGGTCAATCCTCCCTCCACTTATTCAGCTTCGTGGGCCGTCAATGTCCCTTGAATTGTTGATATGGGTTAGCGGTGCGTTAAGGTATTTTTGTGCAAGCGTTTGCGGAGACTAATCCGTGGCGCCATTTTACCAGTTTATCTTCTTATTTAAGATGTATGACGGTGTGGTTCAATGTAATTGTATTTGTATACTGAGAGATTGTGTGATCCAAGGCAATCAGGCTTGAACTGTTCCAGTACACCGTGTAAGAAGAATGTGGATGATGAGCGCACAGAGAAAGATATATAAAACCAGTTGTGACTATTCTTAGGAAGTTTACCTATGGGATAGTGTACCAAGACGTCCACTTTATCATTAACCATTGTGTCGTAACTCCTCGAATCGCTCTTGGAGCGATACTGCTTCCGCTGTATTACTTATCGTAGTATATTAAATAATATTTACCTATATAATACCTATAATATATTATATATAGTATATATAGTATATATGTATATACTATAGGTATCATATATTAGTATTATATCCTTCATATTAATATAGTGTACTATTTACATATATATTATACATACTTATATAATATATATATCTTACTTAATACGTGTCGGTCGGTGCGGTGCGCGGTGCCCGAGTGTGCGTCAAATTTTTAGGTGGCTGCTTCTGCGGGTTGCGCTATGAGTTCTTGACTCTCGTGGTGCGTGCTGCATCTGTCGGTGCGCTATCTCAAAAGGAGCCTGGTCTTTATGACCTCTTGGTGTGGTGCGGTGCACTTCTTTGGATTGATCTTAGTGCTTCAATCTCAGCATTGATATGGTCGTGTCGGTTGCTGCTGGTTGACGACATGCCCTAGCTTCGGTGCGGAGGTCGGAATTGCGTCGCTGCTCGCAAAAATCTCTCTGCGGTGCTCGGCCAACACGTTAGCTGCTTTATACTGCATATTCTCTATCCAACTCGAAAAAAAGGTTCATGATCCCACGAAATAATTCGGTAAATTCTGACGTCCACCTTATGACCTCGAAGTGATGAGAGTTCTATATAACTTAGGTAACACTCTTCTTGTCGTATGTTGTTTGTTGTTGTGGTTGTTGCTTTGCTTTTTAGTCGTTTTCGTTCCGTGATTGTTTTGACCTTTGAGCTCCCTCTGTTATGTCGTCTTTTATCATGAATTAAGAGGATTGCGGCCGAGAACTGCTTTTTTCTGCACCATACCGCGCTTCTTTATCGGTCTCATCGCGCTTGTGCCTTTGCATTCCTATCTCTCTTTATCCGGCTTCCCTATCTGCACCAGCACGCATCTCGGACAAGACTCTTTCTACCAATGAGGCAAGCATATACATCTGCATACCGCTAACTGCTAATCTTCTCTCCATTACTACTAATACGACGAGCTCTCGACAGCGCTGTGCGGCAACCCATTTGTAAAGGTCGATGTTTTTGACAGTAGTTTTGTTCAGAATAGCACGTGCTAATCGGAACTTCTTAACAGTCCAGTTGCTTTGTCTGTATAGAGGTGCCGTTCGCTCGTATATAGAGTATGCTTTGCAAATCCTCGGTGGTTTTATTTATTTTGTAGTCGTCGGAGCTCTGCGTAGTAGTACATTACGCATTGAATGTATTTTTGGGTTGTGCTATGTGTTACTATTACCCTTTATCTCTTACTATAAGGTAATCAGATCGATCTCAACGATTTTCTTTGGTTGGAAACTCTGATCAAAATTAAACGAGAAGAAGAAGAGTTGCGTTGAACTTGGAGTCAAGTCACTAGTATGAGCATCAGGCAACTAATTATTGAATTGCTAGGAAATGGATAGAAAATTTAAAAAAAGACAGTAAATTGTGGAGGCAAAGTGCCTTAGAAGTTTTGTAGGCTAATTTGAGCAAGAAAACATATGATTTAGAGGAGTGATCTCAACAAATATATTGTAGAATCTATCTCTATTCAAAAGACAAAAGTTGTGTGTGTTCCATCTTCATGAAAAAGATATAACATTTACTAGATAAAGAAAAACAGATATAAACAGTCAAATGATATAGGCAATTTTGCTGTATCCCAGTCTTTACGTATATATATAATAATATATATAATATATATATATATATATATAGTATAATAATAATTATATATATATATATAATATATATATATATATATATAACTTATAGATATATAATAATATATACTATATATATATATATATATATGTGTGTTGTGTGTGTGTGAAATTTTGGTTTTATTAAAATATTTAAAACCCATTCATTGTTTAGGATCTTTATCTTTTAATAAAATTCTTAAAATGATTAAATGATTGTTACTTACGCCAGTATGAGAGAATTACTTTTCCGCACCAAAATTTATATTTTTGATATGTAAGATAGCTTTTATATTTTATTATAGCATATATAATTATGTAAGGTACAGCAATATATGTCAAATATATATATGGAGATATATATTAGGTATATATTCTAGGGGCCTATATACTATATTAATGTTCGATAGGACTATAATCAGCATATCATCTCATAAATATATGTATATTATTTAGGATATATTAAAAACAAGTAAAAATTAAATGTGTTGGAATATGACATGAACCTCCGCTTGTGTATATTAGTTAGATTATTATAAAAATATGTTCTTTATACTTTGTTAATATAAAATAATGTTTTATTTCAATGAGTTACCAGCCAGTTCAGATAGTGACATATAAATTATTTATATATATAATTATATAGTATAATATATATAGTATTATGATAAGAAATGTGTGTTAGTCTTATATATGGACATTTAGCTATAATATTATTATATATAATAGTTATATAAAATATGAGCATCCGCGTGTTTCAAAAGGTATAGTACCTCTTAACAAGTGGCAAACGAAGGACCAGGGTTCGAGATGGTCGGGGAGACAGAGGTGCAAAGCTGTATTTCTTTCAACGCTAGGCTTCGGTTCTAAGCTTACGCGCTTAACTTTATTAAATGCAACACTGCTTTGGTACCTATGTACTAAACATGCTGGGCGTTCTCTTATTGCGAATTGAACTCTTTGCCACGCACCGGATCTAGCTCAATATTCCTTTAGTCACTCTTTGGATGGTATGACGTATCTGACGGGACGTTATAGTACTTTGACGATCGTATCTGTGGCATATATTGGGTAAAAGTAGAGATTAGTATGTATTATATATAATAATTATTGTATAGGATATATATATATAAATGAGGTTATTCAGTACTTAATTACCCTTTTTTGTGTCCATATCCACCTAAAACCATACTTATTCTATTGCATGGTAAATTTCCCTAAAATTACCTTATCTTGCTCTTATAATTAATAGACATATTTTTTTATATATTATTAAATTAATATTTATTTTTATATGAAGAAGCTCACAGGGAATATTGCAATGATTCCCATTACATTATTATGTATGATGAAAAATATAAAGAATCTTATTGTATTCCTAAACACTTATGCAATCACTCTAGGGGTCAGCAGGTATCCGAGGGTCGAAACCCAATACCATATATATATTATATATGATATATTGAAGGAAGGGGCAACCATATATATCAGTATTAAAATAGTATTATTAAAGGCATTATGGTTATTATATTACATTTCAGTTACTTTTGAATAAACCTACCAGGTGTAAGAACAAATAGATAATAATAAATAGTAAAAATATATAAGTATATATTAATTGTGTATTTATTGACAGATATATAAGATGACTTAGTAAATAAGTAATATTAGTACAATTACTTAAAACTTAAATTTAAAACCCATTAGTATTCTTACACGCTCAAAAATTATTTTATAACGAGGAAGTCGATCTAGCGAAAGACTCGAGCAAATTAAACAGATGATAAGAAAAATAGGAATAAGATTTTTTATTAAATGTAATTAAAAAGTATTATTAAGTAAATCATAAGATATAACGATCGCTCAACTTAAATAGCCTGAAATTGTAGATAAAAATGTAGTATATTCTTACCTTCTCTCTCATCTTAACTCATAAAGTAATAGCAATATAGTATACGTACATGTCTCTCTCTTAACTCTTATCATCATTATCTAAACATATATGTACTAATCTTACGTCCTTCCTCTTCATGATTTCCTTTCATATGATGCTTCATCATACACTTCCTTCTGTCTCTATCGTCTCTCATCTCATCTCTTCTGCTGCTTCGCTCCTTCTCTGTTACATAGGCTGATCTCTGTCGCTTGCTGACTTATATCAAAAGACTCAAGATTTTAAATACAATATCGGAGAGGTGTTATACTGTGGATAGAAAAAGAAAGTGAACATACATTATATAGAATATCTGATTCAATTGCATTAGACTATAATATTCCTGTATTGATTATGAATAAATATTGTAGTTGTAGTATACTTCACGTAAAAGGCAGAGAGATAAAAGAGACCAATCAGATTTTCTGTCAGGGAGAGCTAACCCACGTACTAGTACTTATTCAGATTATAACAAAAAGACATACTTTACATCCTCCGCTTTGAATGGTATATGTATCAAGAGAGAGATAAGATATTCCATACTGTGATGTATTGATTGATCGCCTAAGTAAAATACTTCTTTATTTACAGTAAGATTAGGTTTTGAGATATGCAGAATGGATGAGGACGAAAATAAAATTATTCTCAAACCTTATTCTCAAGGAGTGAAGTGAATACTAATATATTCGCGTAGATGGTCCATCCTGCGAAGAGATTCAAGCTAGTAAAGGCAAAGAAATTTTAAACATCCCGGTGTGAAAAGCGTATGCAAGACCAGGAGCATTTATTGAGATGTAGATATCGTGAGGAGTATGGTTGATGCCGAAACAGGCTATAAAGTGTGGATAATACCATTGGGGATGATAATTCAGACAACTGACGAAAAAATAGAATAATTGCACGATAGGAAGTATTGGATATGATCTCAATGTAATCAGAAGTGAGACTGGATGTACGGATATGTCTATCTAGAGGGAATAGTACGAGATTGAATATAGATGTACAATGGTAATAGTTGCTCTGCACCAGTTGAAGGACGTTCTAGTTTCATCCTGATCTGATATTACCCTTCCTGGATACGAGAATTGCATGAGAATGTACTTGGATAGTATTCTACATTTATAGTTAAACGACTTAATTAATTGAAGCACAATTTGCAGCTAAGACTCTGCAAGAATGAATTGATATATAACTCAATTTTTGATTCCACTCCTGATAAATACAACAGAATAATTCACGATTAAAAAAATTGACCAACTCTTACCTCTTTAGGCACCTAATATAAATGAAGTATATAAAAACACTAATATTATAAAATATAGATAGTTTAATACGAGATATAAATGAAACCCGAAAAATTATATACCTACACCGAATAAAATATAACAAATAACATTACGAAAAAAAATAATAATATAAATACAATCATACACACATACATATAAATTTACAGATAGTTAATATACATATAATGAAATATATGTAATATTATATATATGTGGTGTATGATTGAGTATATCTTATTTATCGTTTCACTAACCCTTTTCGTTAGCTTGTGAATAAAAATAAATACATGTTCCTATATTATTTAAAGAGAATATATAAAAATATATATATTATATAGATATAGGTATAGAAGATTATAGATATAGGTAAAAGATTAGTATAATAATTAGAATGGGGTTTTAGTTGACCATGAATTTGAAATTGGTGATAGTGGGTATGTCGGTGATTATGCATGACGACACCCACGTTTTTTACCGGGAAAAGATGGTACGCTGCTGGAATTTGCGAAGATATAACTGGAAAGTACCTTAAAAACAGAAAAGGGTAAATTCAAGAGCCTTACTACGCTGAAGCAAGAAGACTAGAATGTACCATGATATTAGAGGAACAGCGGTGACATGAGATAACGAAAATCATATAGAAAGTTGATGAGAGTTCGGCACTTGATCTTATGCGAACTGAGCCGAGTGTACCTAAACTGGTGTCAAACTTTGAATTATCAATAGTTACTCTCGGTATATACACTCACTACTTCTCCATCTCGTCTTGCTGTGTTCAGCTACTGTCGTGACTCTCATGTGTGCTGGCTCTTCGCTCGCGTAACAGTTAGGCCATACTCATTCGTTCCTCATTCTTACTCTTACAACTCCTTGATCGTTCTACGTCTAGCAGATTTATTCTGTTGCGTTCTTACTACTCTCGTCTCTCACTTTGTCTCTTTCTGTTATTTGCAAAACAGTCTTGGATTGATACCTAAATGATCGCTAAGAAATTATTCGCGATGGCAAGAAAACGGACTCGTATACACAGTGAACGACGAGGCTAGTGTCCAGTTCCTAGTTGTATAATCCCTCACTTTGCGACTGGCATATTGTAGTCCCATATAATTTTTTTGATTTCACTCATACAAGGCACTTTTGAACAAGGTTTTTAACTTAAATAGTACGCAAAGGCTTTTCGTAAGTACTAGAAATTATAAATACTTGTACTTATTATTTCTTATAGAGATTGACAAAATGAGGGTTGACATTGCTTCTTAAGGCTAGATTAGAATAGATAGATACTCATATGGTTAAAATGACAAAAGACAAAAAAACACTAAGGGAGAATGAGAAAATGTTTAACATTCAAATTTAGTGCAAATTTGTTAAGACAACTATTAGCTGGCGGCCTAGCTAATCGACACATTGATAGAGTAATGCGATATTAACTGACGAGTCAAAACTTAATAGTACAAATAAACCGCCATATAAGTGACAAGTCCCTGTTTCTATTCTGTCTCACACTTCAGGCAGTTATGGTAACTAAGCTTGTCATGATTAGGATGGAGTATAATTACATTCTGACAAAACATGAATCGCTGACCGGATACCCATAAAGCTGAAAAAAGCTTGGAAAGATAGTTTCAGGCTGGCATCCGACGTAATCAAAATAAAAAAAAAATAAGAAGAAGATATTAATTATCTATTTTTGAAAGGAATCATTATGTTAAATTCACCTATATGAGACTAAAAATATATTAGTTGTCAATCTTCATATTAGTTATCTCCAAACTCTTTATATTGGAAAATGTAAGAAGAAGGAGAAAAAACAGTAATGGTTTGCCGCTAGACAGAACCACGCATGAAATCAGCATAAATTGAAACAGAAAGAGATAGAATATGAACAAAGAAATTAAAAGTCAAGATTAACAAAGAAATGGAGAGATAGAGAGAGAGAAACGAAGTGAGACGAAACCGAGAAGAAAAGGAGGAAGAGTTATATAGTAAATGAAGGAGAGAAAGAACATGAGAGGAATATAATTAGAGAAGTAATAATGAATATAAAGGATGATATGGCTAGACTTCATTTGATATTGCTTATTGGAAAGAATAATTATTTTAATAAGATAGAAGTAATAGAGTAAGAATACTATATAGTTGATACGTCTAAATAATAGTATAATAGTAATAGCAATAATACGGAAATATGATATATAGATATAATTATATATAATAGTAGAATTATACTTATAATATAATATTATTATATATATATTAATATATATGTAATTATTAATAATACTGATATATATACTTATACTAAGTTTATAATAGTATTTAATTAAGATATAGGACTATAGTAATGAAGTACATATTAGTAATAGAAGCCGGTAATATATATATATGATCATACGATATATATTAGAGAGATGATAGATAAGATGAGAGAGAGATATAGTAGTAAGAGATAATAATGAATATGATGAGAGATAATAGATAGATAGATAATAAATAATAATATATCAAATATATATATACGATTTTATTATCGTGATTTATTTGTTTTTATTTTAATGTATTATTCTATACTTTAAGTTAAATTTAATCATAATATATATATGAGTTGATATATTATTATATTTTTATATACATATATATTTATTTTAATATATATTAATATTTGCAGGAAATATGCACAAGCATACCTTCTAGTTACAAAAAAAATTAAACTTATTATTATTTTGACATATTTATTTATCATCAATTATTGAACAACTGTTCTGTTCTAAGATTCATAATTTTTATATAAGTATAAAAGGTAAGCTGAGATGAAGAGAGAGTGATGAAACATGATACGAAGGTACGGACCTTTGCTGGATGCCAGATCTAGTTGTTATAGATTGTATGATTCCTTGCAATGTCCATATCAACGCATGAAAGGATACTACAACGTTCGTAGAAGAATCATACTTTGGGAATTTAAAACTGAAAAAAAAAAAGATTTTAAACAATTTGTCCTATTTACAAATACAGATCGAAGAATTTCATTGTTGAAAAAAATTAGAAAAGAATAGAAGTGTAAAAATTATCATTTCCTGAATCTTTTTCCCGGAAAATATATACTCTCGCGAAAGGTATAAAAGAGAAAAATTCCATTTATAGGAAGTTGGTAAAAATTTATATATGTGTTTATGATATTTATGTAACCAGTCTAAGGGTTCAACATATACATAATCAATAAACATGTCAATGTTCTTTATAATAATCAAGGATATTTGAAGAAATTATAGTTAGTATAAAAGCTAAGATAATGAAGATTTCACTCATACATACTTTAGATAAGGGAGAGAGTGAAAATAGTATTTAGCCCAAATGGAATATGAGGATTTAAAGTTTACAAATAATCATAATGAACATTACAATCAATACAATCAGAATATAATATAATAAGAAAATAAGGCAAACTAAATCAGTAAACAAATAAGTAAAATTTAATTAATGAATATCAAAGGGGTAAATTAGAGAAAATAAATGAATAATGAAATAAGGATATAATTTCATACAAGAAAAAAATGTAATAAAGAAAAATGTTTAAAAAATATTTTAATAATTGAAAAAAGATTATATAATAAGAAAAAAAAAAAAAAAAAAAAAAAAAAAAAAAAAAAAAAAAAAGAAAAAAAGAAATATGATGTGTTTGAAGCTTATAACTATATGACTTAGAATGAACAAAAATAAAAAACTAAAAAAAAGAAAATAAAACTCAAAAAAATAACCAATAAAAAAAGGTGAGGCAATGCAGTACAATTGAATCGATAAAGTGAATTTGTGCAATTTTTCTCCTCTCTCTCTTTCTCTACTCTAAACTCTTCTCTCTCTCTCTCATATGCTCTCTCTCATTTAAATAAGAAGAAAATAAAAAATGAAAAATGTAAGTAAATAAAGATAAATAAAAAATAAGATAACTTTAATACTAATAAAAAAGGAATAACATAATATATGGTAAAAAACAAATTAAAAATAATTATAATCAAATAATTAAATATAAATGTATAATATTTATAAAATATTGAAATATTCGCTTCCCAAAAAGATATATTATATCCTTTATTCGTGTGTTCCCGATCTGAATTTTAGGTACCGGAAAAATAAATATTGTATTGTAACGGAAGTAATTTATAGATTATATTTAAGGGGTCAATTAGGTGGTAGTGGATTTGAAAACGTAAAAGGTTGGAAAGCGTGTGGAGCGGGAGTGTGAAGTTGTTTTCTATTTTTATATAACTGAAAAGTGGCGGGGAACATATCCGACAGACCGAATGAGATGTACAGGCGAATTAATGCATATGGAGGAATATTAAAGGTACAATATTAGTGGCTCTTGAGTTCTTAAAAGGCCTAGCCGAAACAAAGATAGTTACCGATCTAGGGTATTTTTTTTTTTTTTTTTCCTGTGTGAACACTAGGTTTGTCGTTCAGAGGCAGCGAACTTCTTCAGATGTGTTTCGCTTTGGGTGTCCGTCGAGATGATGAATTAATGTTGGACTCTGATGTAATACGCAACTCACCTAAAGGGGATGAAATTCAAAAACTTTGACAAGCTTAGTTACAGTGACTCCACAGGCTAGCATGGACATGAGGAGTGGGTTGTGTGATAGACAACGAAATGAGAGAGAAAAATGAAAACAGTAGAGCACTGATAAAAAGTAGAAAAATATACCAAAAAAAAAAAGGAACTAAATAAAAGGAAATATGAGAACTGCATATACAATGTTCTAGCACAAGAAAATTTTGACTCAAAGTATATCATTCAAATATCAAACACAAAAAATACCTCTATCATGTGATGTGGCGATAAGCATAGAAGCCGCAGGCCAGCCACAAAAAGCTACGAATCCAAGTTTAACTATAACAAATTTAAAAAACCATGAATAAAAATGGGGCACAAAACTAATAACTCCCCTTGATGTTAAAATTTTCTCATTCTCCCTTAAGGGTTGATAATATTTTTCTTTGGGTGTACATATTTAAAACACAATAAGTGAGGTAATCTTTATTCTATTCTAATACTAGTAAATAGCGGCCAAGAAGGAGAAAAAGGCGTCAGACCAAAGCAGAAAAGGGAAAATAAGATCAACCTCTCAAATATTTGTCGGAATCTCAGTGTAAGAATAATAGAGTAGCAAAGTATTTACTTTTATACTTAGAAATCATTTATACTATTAATTAAAATGTCAAAGTCCTCCGCTCTGTTGATCAAAATAACACAAACCTTGCAAAGAATGATGGGTATGCGGACCGACAGACTTTCTCAGGATTGTGTAAGCGAAACAGTTGTTCGATCCACAAGAATTTACTAGATGTCGTTGACAGAGTAATAGAGTCCCAAAACTACAGGCGAGAGAGGCAGAACCGAAGAAGGAAGGGGGCTGAGTATGGCCCCCCCTGTGTGGAGGGGGTTTTTTTTAAACAAAAAAGTATTAAATACATTTTATAATCAATCTCAACTCCGACAGGGGAGGAAAACCGCGAAGGATCTCTTATCAATGACATAGTCACTGCTAAAACCTCGGCAATCGAAGCGACAGAAAATATATACTCGGCGTGACGGGATAGATAGAAATACCTAGAGAAGTTCCCCTACCGGGAATAAAAATGCTCTATGCCTCCCTGATCTGGAGTGTCGAATTACTATGAAAGATTCCCCTCTGATCGAGCATAACTAGACCGTGAGCTAGAGTGAAAAATACCTTAAGACGAGATGTATCCCACCTACTGCTTAAGAATATAGCAGAGCTACATGAACTCCGTGATGTTAAGATAAAAAATATGAAAGAGTGTGAAATTACCTAGAGAAGTTCCCTCCTTGAAATAGGGCTATGCCCAGTGGAAAGAGGCTAGTGCAGAGTGGAAGTTTACATCTTAGAGAGTTCCCCTCTCGTCTTAACTTTAGCAGGGCTGGGCCACAACGGTACAAGAAGGTGTGAAAATTAACCTAGAAAAGAAGTTCCACAATTTTTCAATTATAGCCATTATATGCCTGGGTAGAGTGAGATGACCCAACGAATGTTCCCCGTTCCGTCAAATACGCGCTATGGCCACCGAGTGAAGGGTGTGAGAATTATATAGAGAGAAAAGTTCCCCTCCTTGACAAATAGAAGTCTATGGCCATCGGAAGTAGAAAGGTTCGGTGAATAATTTAAGTATTAATATGAATGAAATAACGGTTTAACTTACCTTGGAATAGGGCTATGCCCGTGAAGGTGTCGGAAAATTACCACTAAGAATGAAGTTCCCTACTGCCTTGATATATGGCTAATTGCCACGATGTAAATTGTGAGAATAACCGTGTGGTGAAGTTACCATCTCCTTGACACTTAGGGGCTGATGCCAGTGAAGTGTGAGATACATAGAGAAGTTCCCATACCTAAGTGTAAATGAGGGGCTGTGCCACGTTAAAGAGTATTGGGAATTACCATAGAGAAGTTCCCATTCCTTGAAAATACGGGCGTAATTCCCAGATGAGGGGTGATACCTAGAAGAAGTTCTACGCCTCCTTGATAGGGCTATGCCCGTGTAGTGGCTCAGGTAGCATAAAGAGGGTCGCGGCTTGGGCATGGGTTCGATCTCTTGTCCTGACTCTAGATAGCAACTATACCTAGAGAAGTTCCCATTTTTTTTAATAAGGACTATACCCGTGAGCGTGAATTACCATTAGAGAAGATATTCGTACTATACAAAGCAAACCTTATGATAAAAAAAAGGTGATAATATTACCTAGAAGAAAATTTCCCCATCCGTCTAAGTGCGATAGGCTTATAGGCCGATGATGAGATGTTCGAAATGTAACTGAGAGAAAGATCCCCTGCACTTTTACAGCTTAGATGTAGCCCGTTTTAGGTTGTGACCTATCCCTTCACGAGGAAAGATTTACCCCCATCCATTTTGAGAATAATATGGGCTATTCCCAGTGAAGATATGTGGAATTACCT
>JABUQX010025593.1:0-2500 GCA_015478945.1 Trachelipus rathkii
GAGCAGAGAGTGAGAGGAAGAGGGAGAGGGAGAGGGAGAGAGAGGAGAAGAGAGAGAGAGAGGAGGGAGAGAGAGAGAGAGAGAAGAGAGAGAGAGGGAGAGAGAGAGAGAGAGAGAGTAGAGAGAGAGAGAGGAGAGAGAGAGAGAGAGAGAGAGGAGAGAGAGAGGAGAGAGAGAGGGAGAGAGAGATGAGAGAGTGCAGAGAGGAGAGGAGAAGAGGAGAGAGAGAGAGAGAGAGAGAGAGAGAGAGAGGAGAGAGAGGACAATTTTGTAGTGCCAGGAGTGTTGGGAGTTATCTCATCTTCTTCCTCCACTGGTAGGTCTTGTTAGTGTAGTAGAGGGCTTGCAGTTATCTTTTCTGTTTGTTTTCCCACTTCACAGGAAGTAATTGATGGATTAGTTCTGTTGATAGCTCCTCGTATTAGGCTTTATTTATACGTTGAGGAGCCAAAGTATCTAAAGGTACTCTGAATTTCACCTTCCTCTGTTGAAGACATAAACAGGAAGCTACATGGTTACACTTTGATTGGTACTTCGAGGCTAATGAATCATCAACACAACTAATTATAACCTTTTTATAGTTATCCTTTAATGCGTTAAAGTGTTATTGAAAACAACTTTAGTTTTTGGTTATTTTATTAAATTTACATTCAGGATATATTAAGAAATTCGATGCCTTCCTATCAAGTAGATTAATTTCTAATTGACATATTAATTTTTTTCGTCGCTGACCTGCAACCGAGTTAAGTTTTCATCTGAGTTGAGAGAGAGAGAGAGAGAGAGAGAGAAGAGAGAGAGAGAGAGAGAGAGAGAGAGAGGGGGGAGAGAAGAGAAGAGAGAGAGGAGAGAGAGGAGAGAGAGAGAGGAAATTATTCTTTTAGATACAAGTAAAAACTAAAACAACGCTAAGTATAATATAAATAATAATTTTATATAGAAAACATTATAAATAATCATATAACAATAAAATAATTTTATACTAACATATATTAAAAGTAAAAATCATATATAACACAAATTTATGATTAAAAGAATTGTAAAATATAAATATTCCTTAGAAACAAGTTGAGCTGATATTTTGTTTTCTATGATTTCCCATTTTTTATAATGTTTTACGCTCAACTAACATATTTGAGCAATTTTAAAACCTTTAAAAAAATATTTAAAATTATCTGCCAAGCAGGAGCTGACAAAATTTATATATTTACATCTTATATTATTTTTGATCAATTATTTGACAATATTAATATATATGGGATTCTTGCGTGGCTGGCGCTTTTTCCATATTCAAAGCTTTTTAACCGGGTATGGCACGCGTCACTGACTCTCTAAGCTCTCTTCCTTTGGTTTCCTGCTTTTCTCTTTGTTTACTGCTTGTCTAGTTTTCTCTCCGATCGCTCCATATCAGCACTTGCTGATGGAAACGTCCTCTTCCTCCTTTTCTGTTAATTGTGGTGTTCCTCAAGGTTCTGTTCTATCTCCAACTTTATTCCTACTTTTCATCAATGATTCTCTCTCAACTGTACTTGCTAAACTCTGTTCACTGCTTATCTGCCGATGACTGTAACTCTTAAATTCTTCTACTCATTTCAAAGTCTGCTCCCTCTTTTGCAACTAGAAATTTTCTCTCGCCTTGAGCTTCTCGTTAGGGTCACCGCAACCTTGTAAAGTTCAACTCTTTAAAAACTTAACTTTCTTTACATCTCCCTCTCAAAAAACACCTCTCAACTTTCCTATTTCTTCACGTCTATAACGTCTCGCCTGTGAGATACATAAACATCTCTTTTATCTCACAATAAACAACAAATTGTCTGTGGTAAACCTCCATATTTACAATGGTTCATAAGATGGCCTCAAAGAAGTTGGAGTTCTGTTCAGGTTGCGGAATTTTTTTTCCTTCTGAACTAGAGTTATATAAGGGCCTTTTATTCGTCACTTGTTATGGAGTACATTCTCAACCCCAATTTTTTTTGGGGGGGGGCTCCGGATCCACCCTTCTATTGGATATATAGAGTTGAGTCTAAAGCTATGAGACTAATAAACTGTCCCTTTCTTTCAAACTCTCTTGACCTCTATCTCTGCGACGGCCCCCAAACGTTGGCCCACACTATCTCTTATATTGGTTATTACATTGGCAGATTCTAGGGGGAGTGACTTCGTCGCATTCCACCACCCTTGCGTCGCCCTTCGTATCACAAGGGGTGCCTTGCTCTCGCATGAATATTGCGTGAGTATTGAAAACCCCAGACTTGTTCGTTGTGGTGCTCTTTTTTTCACCAGTTACTTCTTTCTCTGTTCTGTGGAACTCCTTGCCATCTTCTGCTTTTCCAACTGTATTTAATCTTCCCTTCTTTAATGCATCACGATCTGACGCCTCACTGAGAGACTTGCCGGTTGAAGCTTGGGCTTTGGTTTGCGGATTTTATATATATTTCTTTTCTGCCCACTCCCCTTGAAAAAGGCGGGGCCCAGCCAGTTGAGTGGGTGGAACATATATATA
>JABUQX010025593.1:12500-30000 GCA_015478945.1 Trachelipus rathkii
TTCTCTATATTCTTACCAATATTCCTTTATCAAAGAGTGGCTATTATCTAGATATCATATTTATATACAGTTCAATATTGCACCTCGCATTGAATTTATGGCAATTCGTACTTACGCCATAGTGTTATAGTATATATATATTAATATAATAGCGTTTCGTATATAATTTCATTCCTATACATTAATACAGGTAATATCGTTTTTTGTGGTCCTTGTAAACTTTTTGGAGCCGGTGTTGTATCTCAGTTTGTAACAAGGATTTTAACGATTGGAAGCATGGCAATACAAGAATGACTGAACATGAAAATTCCTTTCGCCATCGTGATTGTTATGTTGATGCTGAAGAAACTAAGTAATTCATTATGTAGAGTTAACCAGCTCTCTCTCATTAGAAGAAATAAAATCTATCTGAGAATGCACTTACAAAGAGTTATTAGTGCTTGTTATTAAAAACTTTACTCTCGATGTTATCCAAAATTATAAATCGTAAGCAGATGAATAATGAAATAATGCTCTGGTTATGAAATGGATATAATTTTATTATATGTCTTCTGTCGAAACCTATTTTGTCTCTATTTTACTCACACATATATATATTATATAATCCATATCATAATATGTCAACAATCTGGCAAATTGGAATGCCAACTCTATATTTAACATATCTTGCACTCTTTAAACGAAGCAAGAACCTCATCAACTTATAATTATGCTAAGATAGGTAATATATTACAAGTTTTGATAGAATATATATTGTAGAATAGAATAATATATCAGTGAACTAACTAAGTTAATTTATTCTATTTTATGTGTTATAATTGGATAAAAGACTCGTGTAAAGAAGTAACTTATATTTTATTTGTTTGATCTTTATTAATAAAATATATATAGCAAATCAGGAGCCCTTATAAAAGAATAGAATCGCTTTTTAAGGTAATCTATTAGAGAGACTATAGCTTTTAATATTAAAAACAGAGTATATAAATAAGCTCAAACCAGTAGACAAATTGATCAAGTCTGAAACTTCCATTAAATGGTAATTTTGTATTCTGAGATTAAATCAATTAGTTGTCTAAAGCACAATGATGAAATTATACAAACAATATGTTGGGGTCAAACCAATTAAATGTATTAAAAGTGGTAGGCTAATACTTTAGTCAGGAATATAAGTTCTGGCCTTCAAAGACAAGAATTAAAGAGCAAAACATTTATCCTCTAGCATTTTTTCATAATCATAAGAATTTACAAATAGATCATCCCCATATCTGCCTTAATATTGTATGAGTATTCACAAAACGTGTATATGTAATGAAGACTGTATGTTTAATATATATATCAGTAGCGGTCTAATCTCTCTTTTTGCTTTGACTTATTATCATGTATCCTTTAATATCTTATTTAATTCTATATCTCGGCTCTTATAATTCTAATCATGTTCTTTTCTTTGAGTCGAGGTAGTTATTACTACGTCTCTATTTTTAGAAATCGAATTTTTCAAAGAATATCTACCTTCTGTCCATAAATCACTACATACTATGTGGAACATATATCTCTCTATTATCAAGTGAGTGCGTTCACAATTTTATCTTACGTGTAGCATATATATCTAAATATTTAACATTAGTTAAATTAAGTCTTAAATAAAAATGTGGGTTTGAATATAGCTTATGATGTTTGTTAAAGGTAATATTATATATATATATTTAATAATTAGATTCAGAAAACAAATGCAAGAATTCATATTTCCGTTATATTTCAATGTCTGACAAGAGGCATAAGGAAAGATTGAAAGATAATAAATAAATTGATATGTTGCTCTTCTGACATTTCCTAACTATGTGAATTTGAAAATCGACTCCTCCCTGTATATTCTGTAAAATAAATATTGTCAATCCGATTAAGTATAGGATATTATAGGCAGTAACCGTTATTTAAAAATTTCATCACATAACTCCCTTTGAAACCTATAGTTATATTATAATTTGAAATAATTAATTTTACAATTATTATTGATTATATCTCTCTATCAAAAATTTTGTTTTGTACTCCATTAAGATAAATAATTGAATAACAAATTCTTTATCAACATCTTTATGTGTTACAAAAATCAATCTATAAGTAATATATGTGTTATATTTATATCTTATAATATACACATTTGAGATAAACAATAAGAAGAATAACAAAGATATTGATACTCTTTCTTGCATTTTTTTCTTCCCAAGCCAGTAGCTCTGTCAATCACTTATAATTATTGAACAACCATTAACTTTACTGATTCGATAGACTTATAAACTCAAAGGGTCGAATTTTAGCGTGTGTGTCCATAATAATTATAACAAAGCGTAATTGGTTTCAGAGAAGTTTTATTCTTTTTCCAAATCTACACGACAGCCAGATCGTTTGATACCACATTTCAAATGGTGCGAAAACTTCAGCTCTTACATATTAAACTATCGTAATTTTAAATTCTTTATTCAAGAAATACATATTATTGAACTTATTTTATTGTACTCTTTGGAAATATTCGTAGTTATCAATCTTGTTCTATTTTTATAACTTTTGATTTTAGATATAAAGTATTTTCTTGTGTCACGTTAATCACTTCTCTCGTGTTATAATCTTAACTAAACTACTTTATTATACTATTTTCCCTTTCTTCCTTTCTCATTCAATCAATTCACTTCGTGTATCTTTATATTTCTCCAATCATATTGAATATCCTATCTGCATGCTTAAATAAACATATTATTTTATAAGTTATATCTATACTTTGCCTGTGACATCTATGATATATAACAGTAAAAAAATACATTTTTATGAAAGTAAGAAATGTCTATCTCACTCCATAATAATACTATTATAAAAATCGTAGATTTCAACAAATTTTAAAAAGGATTTAAATAATAATCTATGATTTGAATCTGCAAACATACTTTTAACTGAGGGGCAGCAGTAATTATATTTAATATAGAAATACATCATATAGAGAATAAAGAATATAGAATTATATACTTATGATGATTTGATATATTTTAACACATAGTTCATATCTCTCAGTCATAATTAAATAATTCAATATTTTTTGATTAATTAATTAATATCTCAATTAATTTGAAAACGTAATTAACAATAAATCTTAGAATATAAGAAAATAAGCTAAGAAATAAAAAGAACTTAAATATTAAGTATGCTGCTTGGAGATTGTAATTTTGACTGATTATAAATTTCTCAATGGTTAAGGACATGAGTATTAGATTGATAATAATACACTCACTGTATCACATTCATTTTGCGTTGAGTGTATATCCATAATACATATGAAATGGTTGTCACATTCTTACTTTCCAACATATATTTATCTATATTAATACAATTGCCACTCATTCGACTAATTTTCGACTTCTCTTTATTGTTAATGAAAGCATATTTAATTCACTGATCTTTTAATTGCAGATGCTGTGTATTTTTGGCTTTGTGGATATTCTGAGTATTTGACGAGGTTAATAAGTAGATCACACTGATGCAACAAATATTAATTACTAAAATATTATGATATAAAAAACTTAATTAAAATACATGTAAAACAGATTACAGTAAAGGTAAACTATCAATCATCAACTTACCATATGTAAATTTATATAAACTTAATACTAATAAAATATATAATCAGTCATTGTATAATAATATCAATAATATCAACAATAATTCGTAAAACATATTTTTATTATTATATTTAATTTTAAATACTAAACATAATAAATATTAATAATATTATATTCTACACATATATTATAATATTATAATTTAATTTTTAATACTCGAATCTCTTAAGAAACTTATTGACTATCCGAAATTACAATAAATATATTATAAATATTTATTCGACAAAGTATCCGACTGAGAACGAGCTCAGGTTTATAATTACGGTATTCATACTGAATTAATAATTTAAATATTAAACTTATATATATATAATATTATATACCTACTCTTTTTCATTTAATCTTATTATATATTATATAAATTATTTATACTTAAATTTAATATAAACTTCTATTATTTATTAATTTATCTTATTAATTACCTAACCTTATAATATATTACTTTGAGCTATCTGGTCGGTTATGGCCGTTTGTTTAGTATTATTATATATTACTATAGTTAGTATAAGTTTACCTCATGTATATAATATATTATATATATTTAACTTTAATTAATATAATAATATATTAATGTAATATATATATATAGTAGGTGTAATTATTTAATATTAATATAGAAGTGAGCATTTCAATTCATATTTCAATATTTTAGATTTAACTCATATATTAATTATATATATGGTTATATATTATTAATTATATTAAATAATTATATATATATAATAATTATATATTATAGTATAATATAATATATAATATAAAATTATATAATTATTAAATATAATAATATAATATTTATATTTAATATAAATAGATATAATAATATTACTAAAAAAAAAGATAGAGTGATGTAATAGCATTGATATAATTAATATACAATAAGTAATGCTCAAAACAATATAGCTTAGCCGTGTGACAAGCTAGCTAATCGCACTGATTTTATTTGGTAAAATAAATATGAATTATGAAAGCACTCAAAGTGGCTTGAAATTTTTTTGAAATTAATAATTTTTTTTTAGAGAGAATGCCTCCCTCGATAAAATCTGCACTAAGAGCATACTACTATCCTACCACTGCGAAGGTTATTCATGGGTACTATTACACTTACTTTTTTCGGGGTTCCCTTACCATCTAAGAAGCGCCGAACAAGAAGTTTCAAATTAAAATAGGGGCGGCTCTAACGATATTATAGAAAAACCTAGAAACACTTTGTGACAAACTATAGAAAAAATACCTCAAGCGGTGCAAGTTATTTCCGCAAACAGCATATTGCAGAACCATAACTCGTCGCGCACTGACAATCTCACCCTCTGTTACAAATCTATAAATAGATATATACAAGAATCAAAGCAAAATAAATAATACACATAAGATCATAAACAGTCTAAATAACGAAAATTGGCATTGTAAACAGAATATACTGGCACTCAATGAGATAATCACTATTTACCTCTAAAAAATAAACTGCAATGAATAATATATATTCATAACGTGAAAAATATTGTATAGATTTAAATTTCACATTCTCTTTATTTTCTGCAAAATTTATAACTTGATATCCAGAAAAATATATAATATTTTGAAAACAAAAGATAAAATATTAAATATTTTATTCATTGTTATTTATATTATGTAATAATTATTATAAATATTTCTTGTTAGTTTCATGAGAATAATATTCACGGCCAGAATATTTAGAATTAATTTAATTATATAAAGGAATCGATTAACTTGTATTAGATTGATTGGTAGCTGCATTAATATTCATTCTTTTTACCATTTTTTTTCCATCTTTTTCATTTATTAAATAGAAAGTGAAATTGTTTGTGAGCATTTATTATTATTATGTGTGTACATATTAATGAAGGTATTTTTATCACTTTTCTAAGGATTTAACATTTCGAGCGGAGTTTTCAGCTTTGTATATAGGTAGTTCCATAGATATGAGTAATTAATTACTGTGATATCATAATAATGACACTGAAAAATAGGCTGACCGATATTAGCTACCAACGGTTAGTAGATTAATATATTACTAGCCCAACTATAATGTGTGACTGAAAAGACCCTATAGGTTTACTATCACTGTCGGTCGTGGTTATGTGTAACTATCACTATCAATTTTGTTGTCTGCAATGCTTGCACGCTTCCGTCTTTGTTTCATTTCTAGAAACTTTATAAAATATATGTTTAAGCAACTATCACCCCTCACTTTAAGTATTTTAGGTTCTGCCCAGTGGAGCGTGGTAGTTATACATGTAAAAAAAATATTAAAAAAACAATGAAGATATCAATATAATAAAATGTCATATGGTATATAATTATGCAGACTCTAAATGGGAAACCCATGAATATGCGAATGAGTGTCTTCAAATATCGAAGGGAATATCCAATTAATTAATCTTTATATAAAAATGACCATCGCGACGTGTTTCGTATGAAAGAATATCTGACTTATGAGGTGTGGAATGCTTGACTTGTGGATTATATCTTACGAGGTGTGATTTGAGAAGGTTGAGTACTTTGAAGAGAAATTATATGAAACGATTGGGAACATGAAAAAAAACGTTATAAGTACAAATATATAATTTAAAATAAAATTCTAAATAAAATAAATGACTATATATTTTTATATTTTCATAATTATATTAATATATATATAAATATTAATATATATTAATTAAATTAATATAATTATATAATATATATACTTATTCAACTATTTTATATTTCAAAAGGTTACTAGATTTATAATTTAAAATAAGGTATAAATATTATAATTAACCTCGTCTAGAAAATACGAGTATATTCCTACTAAATTTATATACATACCATATATATATACAATAATATTATCTAATATAATAAGATATATATATAATAATAATTATTTCACACCTAACTTCATATAAAAAATCTATTAATATCTAAATATTAGCCTATATCTTAATGTGAATTCGAAACTTAAGCACAATATATTCCCATTCTCTAAATCTTAACAAGGTTTTCCTCTCATCATAATGTTTATATTGGTACAAGTTCGATTCTTCTCTCTTTTCCATAAAGTACAACGTTGAAAGTTTGATAACCCTTCTTGTACGATATCAAATGTAATACTCATAATGAATATATCTTAACTAAATGTCATCATAATATATTAAACATTTATCGAAATATTCCGAAGCACCTAATATATGTATTTAATACTTAATAGCTGCCGGATAAAAATGACTGGTGTATGTTCTTTTGTAGCTATAATTAGCGCTCATCGTGATGTGTGAGCTTGTATGAAGTTCTCCAACATGGATATGCCTCGTGAGTCTTTTGATTTGATTTTATTCTATAAAGTCGTGGACGTACTGTTTTGTTCTATATGCTCCTTGACGTAGATTAGTTATAGTTTACTCGTGATAACATGAAGAAGCTTGAGGGTTCGCGTACGTTCAGATACATGGTCTTATTCGCTTATAGCTATCGCCGCAATTTGAGTCACGCATTGCTCTCTCTAAAACTGCACTGCCTTGTCAGACTCGTGTGTGAGTGAATGTGAATTTATTCTTATATGTGTAGGTTAAATCATAGACCGATCAGGTGTAAGTGAATTTTGTAATGGTTAAGTATCTTTATGTTAATGTTATACCATTTTTGATATTATGAGGGAGTTATCTATACGAGGGATATCCTCCTTTGATGGGTAGTTTAAAATTAAGATGTATGAAACTTATGGTAAAGTATATTTAAGTTGAGTAGCGTGATTAGTTATTTTGTATAGGGTGTTCATAATTTTACGTGTTAATTTATTGATTTTGGGTGTTGTGTTATTATATGTTACATTTTAGATAACTTTTCGATTATTATTACTTGAAGCTCTTATCTTGTATATGTTAAAGGTGTGCTTATAATTAAGAGTAGATAGTGAAGCAATTTGTAATATATCTTGAGGATTTTAATATGAGTGTATGTTTAGGAAATTAGATCAATGTATGTTGTTATATCATTGTCAAAAGGATCTGAAGTTAATGTATTGGTGAAAAGTAGATAGTTTGCGGGAGTTTAAACGTTAATGCTACTCACCACGCTAATATTTGGTAGCCTGTAAGTATGGTGCTGAATGACTTATCGTGGACTCAACAGGAGACGCGCACTCGCTTATATAGTGTAGACCTGTCAAGTGCTGAAATATTGCGACCTATAACGTTTTATTTGAGATCATAATTGCGCCTATTTAGTATTTGTGTATTGAGATATAGACCATTAAACCAATCTATAATATTTAGTGCACATCTGCATTAATCTGATTGATATAGCATTCACTTAGTGGAGTAGGATCTTTGATATATATGCTACGATATGCTATAATTTATTATAATTAGTTTTTCAGTTGATTTGGTAAAAGGAGGATGGACATTTCTGTCTTTCACATTTTGTAGATCGTCTCTGTCTCTGTTAAGCTAAAATCTTAACTAGGTATGCGACGTAAGTCCAGTAAACAATTATTATTGAGTTGAGAGTCAGACAAATATTTTTTGATATATTTGATTGGTCTTTACAATTATATTTTATATACCGTCCGCTCAGGTCCTTGCACTTGTCCATTTACAGATGTCATAACTTAGGTAGGTTGGAGCAGTGTACTCTCATAGCTCTCTGTCCTAGACATTCCGTAGTCTGTTCTTTTAGTCAGTTTGAGTGCCAGTGTGAGTTTCTATTGACTCTTGATTAATACTTGTCTCGTGCGGTCGCTGCTTCGTCTAGGCATATACTAAAATAGCGGTTATCTGCTAGCTTGTCAACGCTACTTAAGGATATGATTACTATTCAGTATTCGGTTTAGATTTACCGAGGTGCTCACATGGCAATAAGCGTCTGCTGTATGTATTAGTTATCGTTCTCATGTCCGTTAATGTCTTAGTTTATTCGAACCAGGTTCCCCTACAAGATTGCGATATGGGTGCTGTATTTTTGTAAAGACAATCTGATAAGAAATGAACTCGTGAACAATACACACTCATTATACAGCAATGATGCACTAATTTTGGATTCTTTATGCTTTTTTTAGGTTCGCAAGATACATCTCACGTAAATCCTGTGACTGTAGGTGTTATAATAAATATGTTGGGAGAATTCACCAGATAGCCGTGTGATGTTGAAGACTCTCACGTCTATTAAAGAGTCAGTAAGGGTAATCATGCTGATTAGGTTAATTAGTCAGTGCTTTGTGCTGCAGTAAACCGCTATTTAAGGAGTGAGAAGACAAAGTGGCAAAATGTCCTGACTCTTTGTGAGATACATAATGAGAAATGGAGGTGGACGTTTCCTATATCGCTCCGGCTTTAGGTAGGGGTATGTATCGACCCTATAGCAATTTTAAAACGTATCGACTGGAGTAGTGGTGGAGATTAGCTGTACTGATCAGGACCTCCTAAAAAGGGGGGATGCAGCCCTTTACTAAAAATATAAATTTTGATCGTAGCGAAAGGCCTTTGATGAAATTTGGATAATGTATAGAGAAGGAGAAAGGAGTCTGAATTTATAGAGGTTGAGTTAGCACCGGCACCGGTGCTGTCGGACACTCAGAGCAATGAAAGTATAAATTTGTATAATAATACTATTTTTTAGTGTTTAAAATTATACGGTTATAAGGATGTACAGTTGGTCGGTAAGTTAGGTATTTGCGCAGGTTGCTGTGAAGTGCCTGATATGTTTTGAAGAGTCTTTCTCATGAGTGATGGACGGGAGTTGGTTGTCGCGGCTCCCGGATCGAGCCGAGGGTGGGTGCGGTTCTCGCAGGCGCGCGTCAGGAGCGATCACGAAGTGAAACGCGGTGCCGAGACGTGCCGTTCGCAGGCGCTGCTCGCGGTGGCGGTCCGATGCGCCAGGATCTAGGTTGTCTTTTTTTCTATTTTTAAATATTATTCACTTTTTTTTTTTGTTTCTGAACGATAGCGATCATTATTTGAACTTTTTATACGATTAATCTTTTTCTTTTTTTATTTAATATTCTTTTTTTCATTATTTAATAATTATAATTTTTTTTCATTTTAGTGTTTTTTTTTACACCTATTAATTTTTTTATTCAAAGAGTTTGTAACACTTCTTTCTTTGACTTTGATATTTATGATTTTTTTTTCTCTTTATTCGCTTTATTGTTTTTTTTTCTTTTTTTGTACAATTTATCTTTTTTTTTTTCTTCTTTATTTTAAGCGTTTTTCATAGTTATATAGGTAAAAAATAATTAGAGGGATAAAAAAAAAAAAAAACTTAGTTTTTTTTTTTATTTTTAAAAAAGTAAAAACTTAACCTAAATAGAAAAAATGACAACCTTTGTAAAATAAAATAATATAATTATATATATATATATATATTACTTATAATATATATTTTAGTATTTGTGATATATCTATTCATTTTTATCTACTAGTATTAACATAACAAATTGTAATAACTGTTATCAGTATATATTTCTATATGAATATTTGCTATATATATCGTGTATTCTCTTGAACAGATCTTTGATCCCGATTTGATGGCTAAGCTATTTTCATATAAAGTGAGATACTAACAAGTCATTTAAGTGTAGATAATTAAAATCAAATGCTGATATGATGCTATTTATATTGATTTTCTTTATCAACTTGTGTAAAAAATATATAATGTAAAACCCCCATTTCTCTGAAGTCATAGGTTGTAGTGGATGATTTATTTGTAGAACCCGTTGAATACCATTGTTTTTAAGGAACTTTTGAAAACGTTGATCATTAATTAAACCATTGATAGCTAGAGAATCAATGAAAATCATAACGTCTGGTTTAAGTTTGAAAAATAGCAGCCAATGCCCGTTCACTATGTTCCGTTCTGAGGTATTGACGATTAAAACTTCATTCACATTCAAAATTATAGAAGCTATTTCGTCTACAGCTAGAATACCCTTTAAGTTTTTCTCACCTTTGAAGAAATATTGTATCTCATGTTCGTTCATTTTTTCCTGAATCAACTCTGTAAGAATGGAAATCAGAATTTTTTTTTATTTAGAAACTAAGGAGGATGATTCTAAGCCTGTCAATCTCAATCAACTGTTGATAATCTAGATATAGCACTACAGATATAGCTTGAGTCAATGGTTTTTCAAACTGTAACTTCAAGTCTAGAGTTCCTGTCCTCACGATGTTAAGGTGATTAGAGCCTACTGGGGTCTGATCTGGACTGAGATTGTATGCGTATAAATTGCAATTTTTAGCATAGGATTGACTGTCAATCCCTGTCCTTGTTGTGTCTGCTCCAGAGGATGTGTTTCTAAATAATTCGTAAAAAGGACGCGACACCAATGTAACATTGTCCTCACGGTTTCGAGTTTATAGGGAAGTCCGAATGATCACCCATTAACATAAAGACCTACTTCCTGAAGTCCATGAGGTTTAAAAATGAATGGGTTTTCAGTGTACTGACCAACAACTGCAGTGTGAGCCACGAGACATGGTATAACACTTTGAGGTAATGTGCCTGTTATTACATTGTCGAGATTTATAGTTGAAAGTGCTAATGCAAAGTTGAAGATTTTAGTTTCAATTCGGCGAATAGGATATTTTGCAGTATCGGACAAAAGAGATTTTTCAATCTCCATATGCTTTGAGGATGATAATTTTATTTTCGAACGTACAGATATGTTTCTAAAATTTGAAAAACCGGAGTAGGGGGTGTAGTTGTAGCAGCTGTTTTGCTTTTTACATTGAGAGCGAATTGTGGTGTTGATCGAGTTAACCGTATTCTGGTATCGACTGATGGTAGAATAAGTCTTTCTTGGGAGAATATATCATTATTGATTCTTCCATAGTAACTGAGGGGTTTACTTTTATTGGTTGTATAAATATCAGCGATTTTACTATCGTCATCCACGTTGTAGTATCCACAAGCTTGTAACGTCGAAGACTTGGCATCTAGGGAAAAATTAAGTAAAGTTTCCATATAACTTCTATATGGATAGCTTGCTACAGACGCACCTAGCGATGTTTCATTTAAAAACACTTCGATTTGGCTAAAAGCTGAATATAAGAAATTAGAGGTTGGGAATACAGAGTGTGCATCATCGGTGAGATCTGACCCGTCTTCATTAACCAATTTAATTTTCAAATATAAAAACACACCTGCTGGATCTAGGTATTGATCAGATGCGCCTGGGATATTGAATTCAAGAGGTACATCTGTATTTGTAATAGCATGAACAGGGTTGACACAAATAAAGTTACTATTTTGGACAGATACTTGGGTTGGAGGGAGGGTGAACAAATCTAACTCACTCTTACAACAATAGGGACTTGAATGATGGAGTAGATGCATCTTACAGGCACGGTCTTTAAAAGCTTAATGATCATATTTTACAATTACACACACACATATATATATATATATAATATATATATATATTATATATATTATAATTATATATATATTATTATTTATAATATATTTATATATAATATATATTATATATATATATAATTATATATATGATAAGATATATTATATATAATATAATATATATAATATATATATATAATATTAATAATATAATATTATATATATATAATATATTATTATAATATATATATTATATATATATATTACATAGCAAAGATATCTTTTATTTTCCGTTTACAAATTTTACTTTTTTTAAAGATTTTCCTGTTTTTCTTTTTTTTTTTTTTTTTCCCGTTTCTTAACATTTTTTTTTTTTTTTCCTTTTTTCATTTTTCCTTTTTTTTGAATATTCTTATTATTAACACGAGTTTTCGCTTTTCTACCCTCTACCTCCTTGCTATGATGAGTCTTCTATGTACTTTACGTTTTACGGTGTCAAAAATATCATCCGATCGTGTCCTGCTATTCTACGTTTAACAGCTGTACGCGGTTCAGCTCCACTCATGATATCATGGATAGTGTCTAACCCCGTTCTTACTGGTTTTTTAGCTATATATTTACTACCCGATTTAAGCAAGGGGACAGCGCGACGAAACAACGATGCAAAGATTCCCACTAAACCATAATCCCGCTTCTTGAACCTCTAAGACCTTTCTCTCTCATTTATTATTTTATTATTATTATTACTTAGCGGAGCTTTCGTCATTATATGTATTTAACATTTGCTGTGCCAGTAGCGATGGTTTATAGGTTCCTTCGACATCTCTTTATTCACCTTATAGTTTTAAAGTTGAGCATTTTCAGCGGTATATAATGCACACTTGGAAACTTATAATTCTAGTATCTTTAGGAAAATGTACAGCTCTAAGCAACTGAGTTTTAGAACTGCCGACATACTGAGATTCAACAATTGCTGTAAACATAACTACACCTGGATCTTGAACATCTTAGAAGCATGCATACAAATGTTAATGAAACTCTCGGTGGTAATTTTTGAGACATACTCTTCCATTGAAGGTATATAACGTATTAGATCCTTTAGAGTTGATGATGTCGTTATTTCTCAATATTGAATCTTCATTTGAGTAATTACATTTACGAAAATAGTGAAGTGTGGAAAAATAAATAAACTTCTTCATTCAAGTTTCACATTGAGTTTGGAGATTTGGTGGAGTTAACACATTAATCCTCGTTTAATGCGATTTATTAACAAGAAATACTAAATCTACATAACCGCTTGTTTCAACTTTTTGTTTAGCCCACGAACACATTCAGAACCGATTTATTAAGACCTCGATATTATTAAATATTTTTCATAGAAATATTCTTTTCATCATGTTCGATTCTTAATTAGTATTAATTTTTTAATCATTTTTAACGTGCTCAAATTTTCTAATTTATAACGCCGTAATGGTCTCAAGGTATATTCTCAAAAACATCAGCATCATTATCTCTCGCATAAACCTGCTCATACACTTCTCTTTCTAGTTTTATGGGATTCAATAATTGGGTTGTATAGTCTGATATTTTATTACCCGGATACGGAGATCCATAGAGGCCGATGAAGGCCAGCGTTAGCTAGAGGAGGATCTCGATTTCTCGATGGTCACAAGACTCGACTTAATTCATTTTTCTTAATTTCACTTGCCTTTTAATAACTATTAAACTTCATAGGGTAGCCTAACCATTCGCAGATAACTGTTTTTTATTTTACTGTTTTTCCTTCTTTAGATCCTATTATTTTTCTATTTTATCCTCATGATTCTTCGTGATCTTAGGATTTCTTCTGTATTTCTTGTTTATAGAACCCTCCTTTTTATTTTTTCACCATCTTATATTCAAATATTAGTTATAATTTTAAACCAATCCTTAGGGACAATCTCTAATGGCATCTACTTTAAAGACTTCCTTTGACCAACCCTCTTCGGTACCCTTTTCTGAAATTTTCATCCAACCTCGACACTCTATACATAATCTCCAACTTTAACACCCGTACTATCTTTGTATAGGGTACGATGTGGGTGTTGTATGTACCGCAGGCTTTGTCTTCATCATTTTCTACGGGGGTCTTTTTAATTGTACGATGATAAGCTTTATTATAAGAGTATAGATCTTGTACTATATTATATGTTTTAAATGTTTATATTTTCGTGAAATTCTATGATTTTTCCTTATATGTTCTTTGCACTTCTTTCCAATTATGGTGGCTTTATTACCGAACATGTATTGTAGTAGCCTATACCATACTCTGTAACTATTGTCTTGAAACTCTTTACCTAAAGATTCTGTGCCTCTATCTGTCCACAATAAATGAGGGATGCTGGTCTTCATTTTATTTTATGTTTTCTTAAAGAGACACAATTATATTTTTGACTTTTTATTTGTTAAAATATGCCTTTAACCATAAGTATCGAGAATATACATCTATCACAAAGAATATATTTTGTCATCGTGTATCACATTTATTACTTTTACCTAATTTGATCAGTTACTAATTGCCGGCATACCATTTCTAAGTAAGAGGGCTATGGTTTTTTCTGGTTCGGAATTTTTTTTCGTAATAGGCCTATGTAATTTGTAAAGGCATCCTTCCCTTCTCTATTTTTTCAATTCCTTTTTTATTAATTTTAGGAAAACTTTGATGCAAACGCTTGAACAACCCCGTAACCTATGAGTGCTTGTTTCACATCGAAGTAATATTTATCAACCACATCCTGCCTCCATTATTAACACTGACGTATAAAAATAAAAATCATAATATATATATATATATATATTATATATATATATTATATATATATATATATATAATATTTATATATATATTTATATATTATATATATTATATATATATATATATATATATATGTTATATAAATATATATATATATATTATATATATATATGATATATATATATATTATAATATATATATATATATATATATATATATTATATATATATTATATTATATTATATATTATATATATTATAATATATATATATTATTTATATATACTATATTATTATTATATATATATATAATATATGGTATATATATATATTATATAATATATATATATATTATATATATATTTTTTATATATAATTATATATAATATTATTATATATATATTATAAGTATCGTATTATATATATATATATATATATATAGTATAATATATATAATAACACGGGAAAAAAGAAACAATATAAGCAAAAAGCAATTTTAATAATACATGTTACATAACTATCTTTCTAAAACGACATACATATAATGAATATAACAATCGTAATATTATTCTAAAATATTTTAATAAGATTGAGGTTGTTAATAGGATTTAAGATACATTGTGAGCATTCGATGTACTGTTCCAAACTTCTAAGACCCTCAGTTGTGATATAGGTATAAATATCTCTTGCTGATATTTTCAAAGATTGATCTTTGTAATCGACGAATTTCATCTCTTTTTTATAATGAAAAGTGAATTTTTCAAGATTGAGAACTTCAATAACTGAGGTATCCTGTGATTCGAACATATTGTATTCATCATACATCGTATAGAGTATACCATACGATAGGTTAACAAGTTCGTCTAGCCTATCAACTTCAACGAAACGTTTGGATATTTCTTCATGCATCTTGATAAAGGCTGTAATGTTTTCTTTGCCACTTACACATATACCAAAAGAAGTGGGGCGGAATATACCACTTGAATTTGGTCGCCACCAACTACGTAAATCAATGGATTCAATATTGTTATGTAATGAAAATACAAGATTTAATCTTTTTGTTTCATCTTCGTTACCCCCCTTGATCGCAACTCCCCATGAATTTGTCACAGATGAAGAAACATACTTCTCATTTACCCAGGTATTAACTTCATCAAACACTCGGCTTAATTCTTCACATGACAGGAATAATGGCTCCGGCTTCGGCTCTGGCTCTGGCTGTGGCTCCGGCTCCGGCTCCTGCTCCGGCTCCGGCTCCGGCTCCTTTTCAAAATTGTTCAGCTCCATCTTTGCAGATATATTTTCACCTGCAAAAAATTTCTTTAAAAATTATGGCTTTGAATCCACCAATAAAGTTTTTGCTCCGGTTTCGGCTCCACTCTAGGCCTTGCGGCTCTATACAAAATTAGACAATTATGATAATAATTATTTTATAATCAAAAAAAGGAAAAATTTAATTTATTATAAAATTTGAATAAAACCTGGAAAGGTTCTGGAAAGTTGAATTGCAATTTCGAACATGAAAATGAAATTTTTGAGTTTGACACCCCTATAAAAAATATCCTGTATCTAAAAAACCTTTCGGAATTTCGAAACAAAAATTGCACCATGATGTAGAGGAGGGAATTTTCTAATAATTAAAGTAATAAAAAAAAGTGAAATTTTTCATTTTCACTCTAAAAAGTTAGGGTTGGTCAAGTACTGACTCCCCTTAATAGTTCTTAATTTTTGTTTTATTATATTCCATCCTATAACAGGATTTCTTTTCCAATTGCGAACAAGATCCTAAACCAAGTCTACGATATTTGATCCTATAATAGGGCTACCATCTATCACAATCTGTCCTGCAGTGTCCCAATTAATTTGCCCTTTTAATGTATTATATAACGCTATACCTTTATTTTTTATCGAAGGAGGCAGACTGGTTTCTAAAATGTTTTTAAAATCGTCATTACCCTCTGTTTCTTCACACTCATTCGGAGAACTTGATGTATTATCCCTGGTATATTTTTCTTTCAATTCTATTAATTTTTGTAATATCTCCTGATATTTGACTCTTTTATAATGAATGTTCATATGTGAATTTAAAATTTGACCGAGCTCACGTTCGATACTTGACATCTGCTCCAATTTAGGATCATATAAAGTAATAGGCTGAGTCTGTTGCTGTTGTTGTTGTTGGTGTTGCTGTTGTTGTTGGTACTGATATGTATTATTATTATTATTATTATTCATTTTTTCGTAATCTGAGAAGGGTATAATTGCAACTTTCTTCATTATTATTAGTTTTGATCGCCCAGCAATTTGGATAGAACAGGTCCTACAATAGAAAATAATCAGGGAAGGAATACACCCCCTCCTTTCAACAGTAATTTCTTTTTTTTAACAAAATTCTTCTTTTTGATTTTACGCGTGAGTTTTCTAATGATGTTACTATGTCTACGTAGCTTTTGTTTCTGATGTTCTTTTACGGGTACGTTATTATTTATAAGATTAAGACACACCTCGCCTATACATCGAGCGAAAGCTGAACTTTGTATATGTTTGTTTTTTTCAGCTTTACTGAGTTTCCTATAATTTTTTATAATGGGTAAATATTTTTTCACTAACTTGCTCATTTTTATTCGGGGATGTAAACAGTTTCAGTTTCTGTACGTAGGATGTTCGTGCGTAACAAGACTCTGTGT
>JABUQX010025593.1:35000-37500 GCA_015478945.1 Trachelipus rathkii
ACAATTAGTGCATTGTGCTAAATGTAACCATAACTTTTACAGCGCAACTTGTTTAGAAAACCATAAGGAAATGTGTACTAAAATCTATATTTGTAAATTGTGTAATACATTAGTAAAACCTGATACACAACTTAAAAGTCGGCATGACTGTGAATATACATATTGCGTTGTTTGTTATGAAACATATAATCCTGCTGACGGTGCGCATGAATGTTATATGAACCTATCGTGATTAAAGACCCAAAAGAGGGTGAGGAACCAAAAAACACACATACATTTTACTATGATATAGAAACATACCAACATAACCATCAAATTAACCCTGACACTAATAATGAAGTAATAGATATGGTGCCATATCTACTTGTAAGTACATTAGTATGTTATAAATATAGCGGTGAAGAATTGGGGAATGAACAGTGTGAGAAGTGCATGACGAAACGGACGTAAATTTTCGAATTAAATTTAAATGCTGAAGGTATCTATGAGAAATGTCCAGTTGATCAATTCATTACGTATCTTGTAGCTTTTGCCAAAACACATAAAAAAGCCAATGCAGTTGTAGCTGCTCATAACGGAGGAAGGTTTGATACACAGTTTGTGTATAATAGATTGTTGATGAGACCTGAAGGTGATGCCGTTAAAGGTAACCCTATTAAAAGAGGAACAAATATCAAAGCAATGACATCGTATGATAACATCGAATTTAAAGATACACTTAACTATATGCTTTGTGCATTAAAAGCTCTACCAAAATGTATGGGATTGGAAGGTAATCTGGAAAAGTGTTTTTTCCCCTATAAGTTTCTCACTCTTCCTAATCTAGATTATGTAGGTCCTATTCCTTCTCGTGATATGTTTGAAGTAGATCGCATGAATGATGATGAAAAAAAATGAGTTTACTGAATGGTACGAATCAGTTACTAACCGTGAGTATGATATTAAGAATGAATGTATTAAATACTGTGTTCAGGATGTTGATATCTTACGGAAAAGTTTCGAGGCTTTCCGTAACATGTTTAGAGATATGTTTAAGATTGACTGTTTAACTGAATATTGTACTATCGCATCTTTATGTTTTAGAATTTTTAAATCCAAATTTTTGAAACCCAATACAATAGCGCATCTAGGTCGAGGCAATCAGAAATCTTATTCTTATGAAGGGATCAAATGGTTGGAGTTTATGGAACGTTATACAGGTCAAAGTATAGCTCATGCCCGCAATGGAGGGGAAAGAGTATTTAAATTGAAGAATAAAGTAGCATTCCCCGATGGGTACGCTGAAGTTCCTGTTTCGAAATATATGCCTATTAGCGATACCGAATTTATACAACTCAAAAATCTAGCTGTCGATGAAACTTTAAAAGCAAATAATGAGCAAGAGTGGAAAGTTATGGATGACGCAGCTGAAAATAATCGCACTGGTCCCGTTGAGAAGAAACGAGTAGTGTATCTATTCCACGGTTGCGCATGGCACGACCACCAGGGTTGTGACGATGGAACAAAACTACATGACGAAGCAACCGCTCTAGATAGATACAGAGAAACTATGTTACAGGGAGAGGTCTATAAAGATAATGGGTTCGAAGTGGATTAGGAATGGAAAATTGAGAAAAAAATTCCCCAAGCGAATTCATGACCCACATTGATGATGATGAAGTCGAGGAAGAAGAAGGTTTAGATCACTATGTTAATAGGATCGCAAATGACGTAGCGCATGGTAAACTTCGTATAGGTGAAGCTCTATACGGTGGTAGAACTGAACCCTTTGTCTACTACTACCCTCCTACAGAAAGGAAAACAAAAATTAACTATCTGGATTTTACATCCTTATACCCATGGGTTCAGAAAACCCAAGCATTCCCTAGCGGTATACCCAAAAAATTAGTAGGGTAACAACTTCCTTCTATTGAAGAGTTTAGTAGAGAGGTGAATAAAGAAAAGTATTTCGGTTTAGCTAATTTCTGGGTTCTCCCTCCTGATAATCTCTATATGCCTGTTCTACCGGAGCGATACAAAGAAAGACTTGTGTTCACTTTATGCAGGACATGTGCCAAAAAGAAACAAGAAACAATATGTAAACATACTGATCGCAAGCGAGAGTTCCATGGTGTTTATACCACACCCGAATTAGAGTTAGCATTAAAGAAAGGCTACAAGATCACAAAGCTTCACGAGATATGGACCTTTACACCTAAGATAGGAATGTTCATAGAGTACGTGAAAGAATTCTTGAAGATAAAGACCGAAACATCAGGTTTACCAGCTGGAGTAGATGGATTCGATAGTCCTTTGTTCGAACAGTTCATAGAAGACTTTGAAAGAATTGAAGGAGTCAAACTGGATAGAGAAAAGATAAAGAAGAAGGCAGGGCTTCGATTCATTGCAAAACTATGTCTCAATTCTCTTTGGGGGAAATTCGCGGAACGGGCTCCTAGCAATGAAGATATAATTTGTGAAACTGAAACAGATGTGTGGAAGTATTTTGGAAATGCTGATG
>JABUQX010025593.1:42500-102026 GCA_015478945.1 Trachelipus rathkii
CCGTACCTCGCAATTTAACCCAGCGATACAAACCCTTCTATGGAGCAACTCTCACGCCTCCGAATGCTAACCCACCGATGTAACCGCTCCAACTCCTTTCCATGAGAATTCCATCTATCAAAAGTCTGAAAGCAGCCTGTGATCCAATATAAGCCTAAGATGCTGTTAGCGACCCTACCTCTACCTGGAATACTGGTGTTCATCCGACCAGTATCAAACTTAAGTTTGCTCACCCACCAACAAGCTCGAAGAGTACTCCTGCAGAGAACATATGCCCCCTGCCCTCCCAATGAGTTCGCTGAATCCACGTAAGAGACCTGCGTGTATGTCCCTTAATCTGTCTCCCACCATTGCTCCTACTCCTGAAATAGATGTGAGCTGAATCAAAAGAATATGCTCCAAACCAAGAGTAACTTGCTAAAATATATGGCATCTGAATTCCTAAGGCAGGACACATCAACCCCCGCTCTTAAAAAAACGCAACTCAGAAGAGACCTCGTTGCCGCTCTATTCCCGAGACAAAAGAATCGATACCATTAGAATGTGCTCAACCAAACATAGATGTTGAACAACCTATAAACCAGCCTTCTAATAACCTGCTGAATAACTACAGCTACTCCGAATCCTCTCCTAACTCTTCCTTAGAGTTTCCTATCATAGACCTTCATAAAGGATTCTATGCCCTACTGGATCACATGCATCAGATGGATCACATGGATTCCAGTTCCCAAACTGAGCTTGATGTGACGATCTACTCTCATCCTAACACTTCTTGGGCTTCTGAGAGAGGTAAAAGGAAAATCCCTCAACGCAAACACTGCCAACGCTTTAAGGGTTCTTCCTCTGCCGTCATCATGGGAGGGAACCTAAAGGTCTCCCATGCTAGCTTAGATTGTTCACTTTTCTTCCAAAGTCATCCACCTGACGGTTCATTCACTGAACCTCTTGGAATCACTAAATGCCCAATCTACACTCCCATCAGAGATCTCTTTCTGCGTTAAATCAATGGAACCTATGCTGGATCCTAACTTCACAACTCCAACGCCTTTACAAAAAGATGACCCCATTCCCGGTGACACTTTCCTACACAGTCTCTATGGAATTAGCCCCATACTATCCACCCAGTTCTGAATCTGCTTGCTCGGTTGGCATTGACATCGTTTCCACTTCCAATTATGAGCATTCTAACTGCTCTTCCAGCGACCAACTGTGTCAAACACAATAATATTGATTTGGTCGAGTTCAACTTACTTCATATTCAAAACAAAGCCTCTTCAACAAACACCACAGGAAACTCCCCCCGAAACCGATCGTAAAAACTAAATCACTGTATAGTTACTATTCCTTATCATCTGGATTTAAAAGCTCCTCCTTGTGAGATCCATCTCCTAATCCTCTTCACCCAAACCGCTTCTTTTACTGACATTTTTGCTAACCACATAGAGGTCAATCGTCGCTAGAAGATCATTTTTATAGTACTCTCTCCGGTATGGAAGCATACATTCCTTTCTCTTTTTCCTCCACTAAAACTCACAACTCACTCCCTCACTCCTATATGCCACAGGAACGATACATTCAGGAGTTACCTTTGTTTTCAAACTCCAAATTCACATGCTTCTCTTATTTCATTCCGAGATCATGCTAAGTATGTCCTATAAGTAACATTAAAAAATTTTTTCTCCACAGAAAATATAATAATATTTTTTTGATCTTCTTCCATGAGATCTTTCTAGCATTTTGTGAAAACTCTGAATTCCACCTTTGCTTCTTCATTTTTACCTTCTCTGGTTTCTTACCAAGGCACTCCATCTATCTTGCAGTTTGCTAAAGTTGAACAATTCGCTATAATTCCACTTTGTACGGGTTCGGGATAAGTACTTATTCTTTACCTCCCTCCAAATAAGTTATGCATAATATTGTCATATCCTCTAAAGCTAAACTTAATACTGAGATGGCTTATATGATCCTGAAGATAAAATGCATGTCGTTATGAAAACTTGTTTTTAGGCTTGCGCCATGCCATGGCAAACTGTTTCGTTTATAGCAATTACCTTCAATCTTTCCTTGCTAGTAACGCTTGCTCATTCAACCTGCACCGACCAAGGGGATACTCCACTCAGTATTCTAACTATCATCCTACTACTTTAATCTCCTACATTCCAAAGTTTTCAATCGATCCTTAGCAGGAAGATTTAAAAACATCTTAAATCATCTATTCTTATACAAGATCGCTAATATGACTTCCGAAAGGAGAGTCCTACTACTGATCTTTCCCTTCTCTGACTCTTGAACGTCTACTCTTTAACATTTCGATGAAGCACTTGCTCTAGCACAGAACATATCAAAAGCATTCGAAAGTGTCTTGAAAAACGTTTTCTTTCTAAGTTTTGCTCTTTCGTTATCCATTCTTTTTTCTGTGGTTTTCTCACTGATTTCCATGCCAGTCCTCCCGTAGTGACTGATATAGATGGTAACTGTTTTTCCATTAAATCTATTAAAATTCTGGTTCATCAGGGTTCTGTCCAACCCAATTCTTTTCTACTTGTCATTAATAACCTCTCTGTCAATTCACAACCTATATACTCTAAACCTGACAACCCCACCCTCTATTACTCATTTCTTTTTGGAAGACGTTCGATCAGACTACAATTAATTCATGCAATGAGGATGTCATTGGAGCAACTAACTTCTGATCTTTCTCAAATTTCTAACTGAAGAAAAATGGTATGTACATTCAAGACTAGAAATTTCAGTATTTCTATTTTATTCGATATTTAAAATGTTTTATCGGGATAATGGTCAAGATTACTGGTTGATATATTGGACATAGAGGGATAAAAACTTTTATTGCAGTGGCCTTTAAATTTTTCATCTATTTGGAAAGACAACATTATTTATCGCATTAAACAATGCTTTTTATAAGTTGGTGATCTTAATATTAAGTCGAGATAAGATCGAGTGGTTTAACAACCTCTCACTCTATTAATTTCATCTCTTATTACTATTGCATTATAGATTTCGATATTCTAGTAGATATATTCTCAATAACTCTGCACACATATTGGTCGATGATTTTATCTACTCTAGATTCTGCGGTGTGCACAAACATCTCCAAATAACTTGCTATTTTAACGATAATCTAACAATTACACGTGATGATGGATAAATCAGAAAAATATTCATTCCACTATACTCTGGGTATTTCATTGAAAAAAATTTTGATTTATTCGATATGTGATCAACAACCAACTGCTAAGTGCACAAGAGCTTATCTCAGAGATCTCAGACCCGCCACAAATGTCGCAAATTCAACCATGACAAAGTAATGAGATTACTACAATATTTTACTTATAAATAAATTCTTCGAAGACAAAAATTGGATTACTTTTTTAATAGGCTACGTTAACCGAATTTTATAAGCCATCCTTATCACCTCTGCCCTGCTTGGAACTATACCAATTTATCGCCGGGGTTATATCTTCCTCATGCTGATGAAAATCTCTATTGGCCACCTTAACATTCGAACTTTAACAAATAAACAAAAGACAACTGGACTACCCATCGTTATTATTACTATTTCTTTACTTGTTAAAATAGCATTGTTATTATTCTTAAGTGCGCAAACCGAATAAAAAGAAAATCAAAACAATCTCTTAGACAGATAAAAAACAGACAAAACACACACAGACCAGAATAATTGGAAATAAAAAAAATTGTTTATATTTATTTAACTATTTTTATTGAAATTGCCCGTTCGACCTCCCACCTCGTATAAATAAAAAAAAAGTCCACATCCCCCAAAATAACTATAATAATAATAAAATAATAATACTCATGTAATTATATTTACAATAAACATAAATTATAACTAATTTCAATCAAAGCAATTTTGGTAAATCTAAATATGATAGTGAATTTTCATGAAATAATTATTTGAATTATAAATTTTGAAAGTACCCCCCTCCCCTCAGTGAATAAAAAGAGAAACTCCGGTATAGTGCAAATAATAAAAACAATACTTTTTACTTTAGATATATAGTCTTTTCTAGAATCATTTCAATCTAATAGAAGCAATCCACAAATAGAATAATCCACAAATACACACTAATGTATCATTTTCCACTAACATTCAAAGTCAGTATTCATTTGCTGCTTTCAAATCTTGTTAATAATAACCATGCGATCTATCTAACTCAATGTTAATAATGTAAGTGAGATATGATAAATCAAGATAATCACATGAAATTACACATTCACTTCTATTTAAAGAAATTGCACACTATTTACTCTAGCTTCTCATACAGTAAAATACACTTATATTCAGAATATATATACTCACACTCAATCCTGAGAGAAATGTGGCTTCGCCCTGTGGAGGTCGCTGTTAGCTGAGATTATTGATGAATAATTAAATGGAAATCAATTTATAAAACCTCATTTAATGGTAATTATAATGAGAGTAATTTTGATAGAAATTCACGGATGGACTTAAGCACCTCTCTTACTATTTCTATTGTAGATCCGGTTACCACGATTATTACCTCTCTGACGTACATTATTATGCTGAGATCGATCTATGACAGACAAATTATTGAGATATCTTTTTTTAGGCGATCTATAGACGTATTATAGACAAATGACGTCTGAGGCGTATAAACCTGCCGGATTTACTACATCATAGACCATATAAGATAGAAAGGTTTGACTTAATCCATTGATTTTAATCAATTAATGTAAGTTAATTTAAATTATTATATATTATTAATTATATATGATTATTATATTTAATATATTATTGATTATTATTAGTATGAATTAATTTTATTTTATATATTATTATTATATTATTATATATGATTAATTTATAATTTAATTATTATTATTAATTATTATTATATTATTATTTATTATAATTATTTATTATAGATTATTAGGTTCATGATATTATTTAATTTATATATTTATTATAATTGATTATTATATATTATTATATGTTAGACTCCTTTCTGTCCCAAAAAAGTGGTAAAATGTTTATTATATTATTCATTCTGATATTCATAACTCCCTTAGTTTGATATATGTGGAATTACCATAACAGTGCTTGAGTTAATGGTGTTAGCGACTTTTTCGCGATGTTCTGTACAACGAGGTTGGTTAGTTTATTATCCAATTTTTTTTTATACTATATATCCAAGTTGTGCTCAGATATATGTCTGGTGTTTTATAATAAGTCCGTGAGCAATGAATAGTCGATTCTGACTATTCGCTTATTTGCTCGGGGCGTGGGGTCCTCTACCAAACAACTCCCTTTAAACCTGCTTTTTAGTCGTCATCTAATCAATCTCGTTTTATGAAATGTATGAGAGTGAGTGGAGACGTTAGTTTTATTTTATTTTCTCCGTATAACGTTCGTTTTTTGATCCCCGGGATCGAGAACTATATGATAAAATATATAATATACACACGCGACAAATGGTTAAATTAAAAAGCAGTCTTATATGACATAACTTTCCATTGACTCCGTGGACAATTCGGAAACAGACAAAGAATTGCATGGACCTCTCTATCCAGTCGCGTGGACATTATTGACGTCTTCTAGTACGTATACTCGAGAGCTCTTGGAGCGGAATACTTTAGCACATCGATCCTAGACGAGACTATTGACTTGTACTAGTAGCCTCACAATAAGACCATACATGAGCGGGTCCCACCTGGAGAAGAAATGTTAATATGACATCAAGCCCCTCCGGATTGTGGTCCAAATGAGGAACACTGAATCCCGATGCAACAAGATCGATGAAAAATGTTGAAGTTGTGCTTAGATACCTGTTAGAATGTGTGAGATAGCGACACGGAGTATTTACTCAATATTTGATCCGACTTAGTAAGAAATTGAAGGGCAGTAAAGAACATAGACTGTTGTTTGATATATATATAATTAGTTAGTCTATCAAAAAGGAACAGTTATGTAACGAACCCATTTGCCTATATAGTAGCAAGTTGAGTGGAGTGGCAATAAGAAGAACTCGTGTAACGCGCTGACAATAGCCGTAGAGGTCTGGGTCGTGAGGAGGCAAGAAGGGAACAGGTACTAAAGAATCTTTTTCAAAGGTGGTGGCACTATAGAAGGCCGAGAGAGGCGATGAGGCGGAGCTCGAAAAGGGGTAGCGCGAATTATTATCGAACTGAGGTTATAACAGGCGAGGATTAGTATTACATAGGGATTTTCTGTCTGAGGCGTACTGAACTATCGCATGAAACAACGAACGGCGAAAAGTTGCGGATTGGCACACAAAAAAATTCTCCTCGTCTGAAGAATGCATGTTCTGAGCAAGTCCAGGTGATTCAGACATCTATTTTATTCTCTCACTCTGGACGAATCGCGTTTTGAGTGATAGCCACAACGGTGCCCTCCTTGTAATTTTCAGGACCTCAACCCAGCTCTAAAAACAACGTACTCGATTTCAAATAGTGTGTCGCAACGGGACTTGCCTCGAAAAACTAGGTATAGGGTTATGAGCAGTAGTCGAGAATTCTAGATACACAGGAACACTTTCGCATGACCGGTTGGGTGGTTGCCTGCACACGATAACAACCTGCCGCATCCGCACCTATCAGACTCTCTTCTCTCTAAGATGAAATACTTCTAGAACCACGTGCGCAGTGGAAAAGAAGTGAGACATATGTACGTGTCCAGCGATGGGCTTCTCCTAAATCGAGGTGCATAGCTCATTGGGTGCTCCGTATACTATACTTTCTTTCCCTAAGTTTTGTGAACACAATAGAAGGTTGAAATGGGACGATGGAAAAAAACACTTTAAAAAAATTACTTTGCTTAACACGGAGGTTCAGAAACCCTATTAACACTCAACAGATAATAGGACTATACCCGAGATAAGCGCTGCTGGATGTCTTTTACACGTCGATGACACTGGCGAAGAGAAGTCAAATAACATACCATCAGGAAAGAATATCCAGGTAATCTCTGATAATAATACAGTAGTGAGACGAAAAATTAGCAAGAATTAAATTATAAACAACAGTCAGTAATATCTGTTACATAGAGAGTGGACACTACAAGTTCGTTTGTAATAAACAAAATACGTATTTCTAGCATAACCGTTATACGTTAATTATATAGTATACCTTATCGATATATAAATTAATATTATATTCTCAATTGAAATAAGAACACCTTAACATTATCACTTCTCTGATCTGCTAAAAACATTATTATTATATATTATATATAATATATATTAATTATATTTAATAATAATATATAATACCTATATATAATATAATTAGTATTATATGTTAATTTATATATAAATTAATATTATATTATGATTATATTATATATGATAATATATATTAATATATATTATTAATATATATAATTAATATTAATATAAAATTAATATTATATTATTATATATTTATTATTATATTATATGAATAATATATATAATATTAATATTAAATATATATTAATATTATATATATATAAATAATATTTACTATATATTTATAATTTAAATAGTTGTATTAATGATTAGATCATAAATTGTCTATAAAAAAATATTTAATAATATGAAATATATTCCTATTTAATAAACACCCAATACGCAGATTTAGACGATAAGAGTATGATATCTCTCCTTGATGTATTAGGATGTCTCTAAATTAATATTGAAAGATCTGTAGCGGACCACTTCTGCCTCACTGGGACTGGTCTTGTGAACTTCTGCAGTGTAATACAAATTAAAAATCTCATGTCACTTAGTACTTCCTCTAGACTACGGGTGCCACTCTTCACCAAGATTTCTCCTTCGCTGCTATGTAGGCATAATAACCCATTTAAAGTAAAACACACCAATTACAAGTTCCAATTACAGATAACCGTAACCGCAGATCTAAAGGCCATATAAATAGCGTTAAAAAGGTCTATTGTGCTGGAGAGTCGTCAGAAGGATCCCATGATGACATCTCTATGTGAAGCGAATAACTACTTACGCTCGACGGTCCGTCGAAGGATCTCCTATAAGTTGCTAATAAAGTACGAATATGGTGCGTAAAGTGGCTAACAAGTCGAAAAGGTCTGAGAGGATGCTAAGTCGGAAAGGGCTGGCTAGAGAGAGATGCTTACAGCGGGAAAGGTCTAAGTGCTAAAGTCGAAGTGCGTTAAAGTATCTAGGAAAGTGCAAAATTGATTACTACGAGAGAAAGAATAATAATTCACAAAAATTTATATGAGAGTACGCGAGAGATGTAGGTGATTTTTGCCCAAGAAAATTATATTTGGGCAAGAAGGTTGACAGAACATATTATTATAAACAGATATCTCTCGATTGCAAGGAGAGGCAGATTGCACTTAATAATAGAGGCTGCTAACCCATGGAATCTGGTGATATAGAAACAAGGATAAGGCCTCATAAGAATTTGTATGCTATGTAAAGAGATAAAAAGATTTGAGATATATTGAAAATCAGTTAAGACTCTGTCCTATATTTTCTCTTTATATCTCCTCGATAGGAGGGCCCACGATGGGAACTTTATTTCCATCATCCTAATTCCCAGGTTCCTTCACCCGCTTTAAGTGAGAACTGTTGCGTAAGAGGAAACAGTAATATACATTTATTCATAACTTGATTCGCGCTGGGCAACACCTTTTAATAGCGTATAATTATGATTTTATCCACTATTCAACCCCAATTATATAGTTAGATCATAATTATACCTAATATACTTTAGTCTCATACTGGAGTAAACTGATATATAGTCAAGTATCTAATTGGTGAAATAAATTATCTTTAAAATTTAAATATCACTTAATCATAAAATTTCCCAAAAAATTTTTAAGTCAGATAAATCAGCAAACTTAAAAGTTAAAACCACTTAGATACTTTATCGACTTATATAATATTATTATTAGTTACAATATATTACTAATAACATAATATAACGATATACATAATTACTTTCAGTATATATATACACGAATACATAAAATAATATGCGCGGATAGCGACCATAACCGTGAGACGTTGTAGTAGAGACGGGTCGAGATTGGGTACTAAGTGCAAATGAGAGTGGCGGTGAGTGTAAGAGCGAGAGTGAAGTGCCCGACAGCTCTCCTCTTCCTCAACACCCTTACTCTCTCCTCCTCTCTCACACAAGTCCGGCCTCGTTCCTCCTCTCTTTTTACATGCACACTCGCGGCCCCATCGCTCTCCTCCCTTCCCCCCCCCCCCCCCCCCCCCCCTCCTCTCCCACCCCCCCCCACTCTCCCGCTCACTCACTCTCTCACTCTCTCTCACACACTCTCACACTCCCACACACCACCCGTCTCCGCCCCCTCTCCTCCACACAACCACCCCTCCCTCCTACCATAGAAAATTACAAATGTCAATATACATACAAATATAATTCGGATGTATACAGACGTAGAGAATAGGACAGATGGAAAAATTAGTCTTTCCGTTTGCTGGTTTTGCTCAATGACTTGGTATAGGTCGTCCTGTAGGTACTTACATATCAAAGGCTTGAACGGAGGATACACGCTTAACGCTGTCTCTAACCGTAAAGTTACATACAAAGCTCAGCACGAGGATGCGTGCACATAAGTGGTCCTAAAGGGAGATCGAAAAGGAATAACTCGAAGTCGTTATAAGAAGAAATCTGAACGCGCTCTGGGCCTAATTATTGGCCTAGAATCTTGTTAGACGAAGGGCAGTATTTCTGGAGCCCAGCTTGACTTCCCACAATTTATAAGTTCGAATAGATCGTATTATTTCTATAATTTTAGCTATAGTTATTTTTCGAATAGTCTAAGTTTAGCTTAAGTCGAAGGTTTTTAAGTGCTAGTAGAACGTCCGCAATGAGTCTAATAAGATGCTAAGCTCTGAAAGGTATCTAAGTGCGTAAGTCGATATAGATTACTAATAGTGCTTTAAGTCGAAGGTCTAAGGTATGCTATTATAGAGCGTACGAAGGTCTAATAGTAGGCTAAGTCGAATTTGTCTAAGTTCTAAGTCGAAATGGTCTAAGAGGTGAGAATAATAATCATTAGTATTTTTATTGATTCTTTTCTTGGTATTTATTCGTTGGGAATTATGATATATAGGTATATTATGATATATATACACCTACTTATTTTTAATAGCTTATATTTCAAGGCCAATAATAAAATGGAACCTGAGACTACCTAGCAGATAAACGCATATGGTTTAGACACTTATACTAGTCTACGTAATTAAGTACTATATAAAAGTAAATGACTCTATATGACAATACTACCTATGGTGTATAAATATTAATGCACCCTAATCACAATATTATAGATTATGAATAACCATACTTATCTCTCAGCTAACTTTTTAACTTGTTAGATATAGGTATACCTCATTGTTTTGGCTATTATATTGACCGTAGGTGTGAGCGTGGAAATAGATGACGCGTTTATGTCACTATCTTGGTGGTGTAGCATATATTCACCATAGGTATATTAATTTGGGCGTGCTTTATCTTTTTTAGCTATTTGAGTGGTATATATATTACGTTAGTGGTATAAACATTATTACGTCAGGTTTTATACTTTGACTTATGTGGGTACTCACATGATCGATATACCTCTAATCAAGGTTGAATATAAGTTGTGACTATTATAAAAGGATATTTTTTTATCAATATATATATATATATATAATATATATATATATATTATATGTAATATAATTTTCCTTATATTTATAACACATTTTGAAGTCTTTTAACCGATTATATATCATTTACGCGCATTTTAATTTAAATTTTTTTATTGAATTTATTAATTTACTTACAGATCACACAACACAAGCATCACTTACCAAATCACTCATATCTACTTTTATGAACATTAAAATAATGACGAAAACCAATGACAACTTGCACTTCTTTTATTATATAATATAAATTTAAACTCATAATAATAGTCTATACTACTGTCATTTTTACTGAATAAACAAAGATTAGCTGATTATGTATAATATTCCTATATCTCCCAAATCAGATACGAGTCCCTCAAGACCATCTTTCGATTCACGAATTCTATCCCATCCAGAAAAACTCCATTTTCTTAGGTTTAGATAAGCTCATTCAGATGTTACAGAATCATTTAATTTTCTTCTACGTGGGAACAGAGATTCAATTTATTATTACATCTTACATTTGAAACTGGAGATAGGTTCGCCCATTCAACATGATATAGTGAGAATCATATAATGAATAATTATATGGAATATTACATAATAAATAAGGATATATATAATAAGTAATTTAAATAATAATAATTAATATATAATAATAAATATAATATATTAAATAAAATAATAAGATAATAAATGAAAAATTAAAAATTAAATTAAATTAAATTATAATAATAATATAATAATAATAATAATTAAATAAATAATAAAATATAGTAGGATTAAATTATATAAAATATAAGATAATTGAGTTATTCAATCGGAAAATTTAATGAAATAAATATAAATTGAACCAGATAAACTTAAAATTAAATTATTGTACAGGATATGAACTTTATGCGACAATAAATATGCAGAAAGATATGAAATCGAGTTTAATTATTATTCTCTCTCGATCATAAAGAAAACATTAGTACTTGTGCATAAATTGTAACGCGATTTTTTATCTAGCCGCTTTGCGATTCCCGTAGGGCGACACTATACTATTGTTCAAACAAACAAACGATTGTACTGATTGAATTAACGGCTCACGACGGGAGATATTGACTATGCAGGTACAAGGCACAAGTCCCTGGACAAGTGCCATAACAAGACTGTGCTCAGAAGGAACACTAACAGATAGCCCTCGTATCGAAGGAGAATTTACTAAGTATGCAGGTGTTCCTCATTAGGTGTTATAGAAAGTACCGCTCAGGAATTTTTACTTCATAATGTGTGTATCTACTTATATCGAGGTGAAAAAATATACATAAACGCATTATTAGTGAAGTCTATAAGTGTAGTATTGTTTTTGTGAATTACCCTCATCGTTAGTATTTAAACCATACGTGCTTTGTTGTATCTTTCGTGTTATTATTTCTACATAGATTTTCTGATACAATTAAAATACATAATATCCTTTTTGGAATCAGGGTACGTATAGAAAATTAGTGTTTAAAAAAAGCAATATGGGGAAGAGAGAATTCCCCATGTATAAGTTCTCAGATGAAAAGGAAGGTCACATTTTTAACTAGGATAAGAATAACGCTCGTGGCGTAGATTTCTCCTGATTGACAAGATAAAGAAGTATACTGAGAACATAGATCAAAATACAACCAAAACTCACTTAGCATAAGCATAATTATACGTCCATTATGGTATCGAGCGTGAGAACTCTCTCTCTGCATCGATATCACCACGTATCAGAAGAAATTTTTATCTATGTTCTCTTGCGTGTGAAATTATGTCGATAATCTGCTCAAGTAAAAATACTTACCGTAAGTGAGGATAATATTAATAATATAGAAAAAATAAGTATTAATTATACTTCATCACAAAAATATATTTATCATTAATAGACACAGCATTCTAACTCATGTGAAATAACAGCTTATACAGACTCTTGTCCTTACGCTGATTCTGTTGCCCTTAATGGTTTGATATACCGCTCTGTGTCTATGAGCTAACAACTAATGATCGTAATCCTCAGCACTCTCTGCCGTCGAAGAAAGAGAGATATACTTTAGAGAATTAAGAATCTTTACCGAATAGAAAATTTTAACCCAACAGTACCTTATATTATATAATAATATCTCTTAAGGGTGTTCAAATAGAACTTGATCTCAAGTAATAGATACTATTTATATCTTTACGCCTCGAATTATACTCTTACAAACGAAGTGTATAACTCTCCTTAGATATTCTGATGCAGTAATGACCCGGATAGTGCCACTCTATTTTCAAGGTCATTTCTGCCCTAACCGTTAATATTTCTCGCAAAGAGACACTTAAGACCATTATAAAAGAGATTACCCCGAAGAAGAAGGAAGAAGTGCAAAGTAATGGAGCTGTGTCTTTGTTATGCTTCAATATTACTCTGAAATTCGAAGCAATCTTTTTTCTTACAGCATCGCTATGCCCGAAGCGAGTCTTCAGACTACGAGAACAAGTCCGGTCTGATTCCAGAGGTCTCTATCTAATAACTGGGATCCTACTTGAATTTTACGCCGCTCTCGTGGAGGTTTGTATCCGGAGAGTGGTAAACTTACACAAAAATAAAAATTAATTACATCTTAATTATTATTCAGAATCATATCTTTCTCATCTATACATTTTATGCCCATAGCCCATTTTCATTACGCTGATTCGCGGTTTCATCGCTAACCAAGTCTACTTATGTTCATCTTTTCGAGCCTATGCTTCAGGAACTTTGTCTGAAGACGAGAGAAAATACCTCGTTACAAAAATAGAATTGATCCGGAAAGAATTTATAATATATAAAAACCAAATTATAAAAGTGTGACGTGTGGACCATGTCCGCATAGGCCTGCACATATGGTCTGGTGTCTTACCGCTTTGAGTTAAGCACGAGCTCGCGGCATGTTGATTATGACCATTTCTTGCTATTAAGTCGTTACTGTGTTCGGTGAAAGAGAACAAACAAATAGAGGATATCCGAAAAAAAACCGTCATATTCAAGATTGGCTAAAGATACTACATATCCTCTAATATATGTCACAATATTTAGACATTGGATCAGTCGAGACTCTTATACTATAAAATAAATTCTGCGCCTTGATTTTATATCTTATCGTAAAGTAAAGAGTGGTACATATTATGGTTTTTTCTTTGATACAAGTAAGTGCCGACGGGTATTCAGCATAGTTTTGAGATAGATTAAAAATAAGTAAATATTATAATTAAAATATAGATCCAATTAAAAATATCAAATAAAAATTTTTTTTGCCATTTATTGATAAGATGTATCAAATTTTCTTAATACAGTTCTGTATATTCACGAAATGTTATTTAGTTTTCATGTTTGAGACTATTCGTGATATTTAGGATTTGTCGAGAAAAAAAATTATTAGATAAAATATTAAAAAAAACATTCAAAAATACATAAAATAAAAATTATTATTATTGATGCCATTTTTAGAACCATATTATTCTTTTTACTACGCATGATTCCTATATATTTGAATATGTTATATGCTTTGTTTTGCTTTGCAACCATAGATTAGTGTAAATATATATGGTGAGGAAGATGTGACTACAGTATTTATAAGGTTTAGTACTTTGCTAAATCATGTCAAGTAATAGGATATTAGATGAAGGCCCATGAAGAGCACCCTACGTAATTAAATTAATCAAAAAATTTTTATTTTATTTTGCCAGTTTTTAGAAAACAATTTGTTCTTAGGAGTTTATCTATGTTTTATTAGTTTATCTATATGTAGATCTATTCGTTATAAGTTTTTCGTAACTGTATAAAAAATAATAATTGATAATATTATATTTTGGATTTAAATAATACATTTATTTTCATTAAATAATTTTTTTTTTCATTTTCATATGAACAATTTTATCTTATATTCTAGCTGATTCCACTGTTAATTGATTATATATGCTCGTTTTCATTATAGATACTGATAATGTCAAATATCGCTAGATTGTATTCAGAGATATATCTCTCTCATCTTTAATCCCAACACACACTTATGTAAACGTTTCGAAGTAATAGTTGCCGTCTCCATTATTCGGGACTAATATAAGTTACGATGAGCTATCTAAGTTACATAAATCGAAATATATAAAAAAGTATTGGTAATGAACAAAAAAATTACCTCTTTTTGGGTAATTATATCTTAAGTGATTTTAGATTGAATAGTCCCAAATCTTTAAGAGTTTAATGACTTTAATATTGTCAAGTTCCCGATATGAAACTGTCACATAGTTTAATCTGATAGTTATATTAGAAATAGCGAGGATTAGTATAGATTTACAGCTGTTAAAAAATGTGGCATTTATTAGTTTGAATTAAGCGTATCAAGCCTGTGATACATTTATTTGTTTGCGTTTTTCTCAAGGAACAGTGGTAGGCTCTGTGTACTCAACACAAACCTGTATATCGAAACTATAACTGACAGATGTGACTCAGACTGTCGCATTAGGGAAGAGTCGAGAATAATTACAGAAAATCTAACTTGATCGCGCAACACCTTTAAGGTGATATTATTAAAACGTATATCCTTATCTTAAACCCCAATATATTGTGACGTCGCATAACGAATAACTGTGTAATAATATAGTACATTAAAGTTACAAAAATTGTCAAATTTGCAACTAAATCAAAAGTTAAAACAAATGTTCCCAAAAAAATTTTTTTTGTTGAAATATTATAACATTTCGATAAATAGAGGAATCAAGAAAACTTTCAAAGTGATATTTTTATTAAATGTATACGGTGTCTAGAACGTTATAACGGTATCTGAATAACGAACAATTATTATTCGTTTAAACACAAATAAAACATATTCATAAATTTTAATAAATAGTCGTAAATAGGATCTTAAGTAGCAAATTAAAACTCGAAAAACTACGATATTATAGCCAGCAAGAAATTTAAAACTAATAACATTCAGATGGAATAGCGTAGTCATCTGCCCCTAGATTAAGTTGCAAATCTATGCTTTAGTTAGCAGGCTTGAATAGGTAATATGAGTGCTTAACGTCACAGCTAAAATAGGTCCTATATTAGGTGGTTAAGGAAATACGCATATGGGATTTCGTATAAAAGCTGGCTTACTTAAGGTCGAAAGACGTTCGTAGGGAAGAAAAAATTAAGGAATTTATATGAGATTGTCGAAGGTCTTGAGCATATTTCACTTGTACTTAACAAAGGAAAAGAGAAAATTTCTTATGATTTGAGGGGTGTTAGTTACTGTTTAAGCGTCTAAGCTCTTGGTTACAAGTTCTCCGGAACTTTCGGTCGCAGATCTTGATATGATAGGTTTTATGGGTGCTTCTCGCAGACTCTCTATATGAAGTAGACATGACAAAGATACGTAGGAATGCTCTTCCTAAGTGTTAAGTTTCGTATGGTTGTCTATTAGTGCTTAACAGTTCGAAGCTTTAAGTTCAAGTGATGAACATTTGCAAGGTTTTGTAATATCGTACTGTTTATCGACAGGCTGTATAGAAGCGCAGATTACCTTAGTATAGCAACTCTAGTATTCAATGGCCATTGTTTGGTGCATCCTTGTAAGCTGGAATCTTCAGTTCGCTTTTGTGTTGTCTATCGCTCTCTAGTCAGACGGTCGACACTTAATTAATCTCTCTTTACTATAAAGATGTACGATATGTCTCGCATGAAATTATCTCGCGGAAAGGAATCGAACAAACGATACTATTTAACTGTATACAGTATAAAGTGCGACGATTCTCTTTATGAAATTGGTTATGTGAGCATATTATGATTTTGAAAGCCGGTTTCACACCTCGCAACACAATTCAATTTTGATGCCAGATTTCAGGGTGATTGAAGATTGATTGTATGGATGGTTTCCGTGTCGCAACCTTAGAGGAAACTGGGGATCATCGGATCAGACCAGAGGATACTAAGTTGTCGACCCAAAATCTATATTAAAAATCTACAGAAATATATATTAAATAATTTGCTCCATACAAATGTTGCTGGAATCCACGATTATTTTAGTTAATTCGGTGAATAATGGTCAGCACTGATAGTAGAAGTACGCCACTAACCTCCTTGTGTTTTTTCGGAAAACTTAATATTAGTTCAACATAATTCAAATACGTAATTTATAACGAACGGTCAGACGATTCAAATTATATATATTAACGAACACCAAAACATTACTTTATATTATAAGTTACGAATGATTAGTCTAAGTGTCAAAAATACTCGTAGAAAACTACAGCATATTTTACACAGATATTATCATTAAATAAAATTACTGATGGATTCGGACGTTATAAGATATTATTTGTATATACTAATATAATGTAAATAAAAAAATATTTTTTAAGTATTTTTGGTATTGTTATTATTTAATTATTTAGTTCTCGAATAACTACATAGCTACGTATAATATAAATAATTGATTAATAATTAACTACTTATTTATGATAATCAAGTATTACGTTAAGAAATTTGTTTTTTAAAATTTAAATGCGAAATACAAATTAAGAGAATTGTTATTAATTGTATCGTTTATTAATATGTTTTATCAATAAAATTATAAAATATATTTTAAAATAACCTAAATTAAAAAATATTCTATAACAAAAACAATATTTATTCCATATTTATCAATTGATATAATTATAACATATTTATCTTATCTGCTGATTCACCGAAATGTATTAGTTTTCTGTTGTTATAGCTTAATCGTAGTTTTCTGAGAAAAAAATTAAAAATTATCCCCATCAAAGATCAAAAAACAACTTTATATCAATCTGCTGTATAGATGTAGAATACAAATTTTCTATTTACACTTATCAGCACTGATAGAATGTGCTATATTAGTTATTTCTTGATAAAAACTTTCGTTAGTTATTTACGTTAATGAACATAAATTTGTAAAATAGCACTAATAAATGCAGAAAATTTTTAGCTTTAACGATGTTTTTATTATATTGAAACAACATTTCTTACGCTGATTTACTAATTGATTATAAATTGTGTTTTATATGATAGTTTTAGCGTGTGTTAAGCATATATCGATATAGTTATTATATAGTAGACGCATACAATATAGATTATTTATTATGAAATATCTCCCCGACTATCAAAAAAATCCAAAAATTGTAATTTTTTTTTGCCTTAATTATGGAGAATATATCAAATAGTCTTACGTCTGTATGAATTCCTATATATATATATAAACTAGAAATGTGATTATGTATTTTTAATTAAATTGTTAAGCGATTTTAATTAAAGAAAAATTTGAGTATAAAAATAAAATAAAATACCCTATCAACATAAAAAATCAAAAAAAATTTTATTTAGTACTTATACTTATTTTAGGACTTAAGTTATAGTACTTATCGACCTGATTTCAACGATAATTTGATTATTAATCATATACTAATAGTGAATAAGCGGTTCATATTCGTTAATAAGTTTCTGAGATTAACAAAAAATAATATAAATAATATCATAAAAAAAATTCATAATAAAATTTTCTTTACACATTTATTTTTATTGAAACAATATTTCTTTTACTCGCTATTAATTCCACGAATGATGTTTATTAGTATTCTTATGTACCATTTATCGTTAAGTTTATTGATGATATAAAAAAATAAAATAGTTCCCCCAATAAAATCAAATATTAAAATTTTTTGCCATTTTTAGAACAATTTTCTTACGCTGTTTCCAACGGGAATGTTATTAGGTTATCTTGTATTTTATATGCAGTAATTCGTAGTTTTCGCGAGATAAAAAAAAATGTAAAAATTGTAAATATAGCCCACTTAAAATTAAATATATCAATAAAAAAATATATTTTTTTGCAATTATTTCAGTTAACATAATTATCTTACGCTGATATACTCAGATTAACGAATGTATTTTATATTAATTTGTTTTACTTGTTAAGCTCATTATTCGATATGTATTTAGTAATTTGTATACATAGAGGATCAAAATATAAAATAGACACGCTCCAACTTAATTGTGGGTCTTACAAAGAAAGAGATATGCAAATTTAATATGTTGGCCATTTTGATTTAGATCGGAACAGGTTATTTATACATTACAGATCGAGTGTCCGGCGCAAAAGGACAATCAGATATAATTTAAGACCCTCTCTTCTCTGTTATATTATGCTCGTTGTCGTGAGTGGGTCTATATGTATATAATTGTAATATATGCTTATATTAAGCTCTAAATTTTGAAATAGGTAATATATTTGTGTTTCACTTTGTTTAGAACATAATTAAATATAATAATAGCTTTTTTGGCTGCTGGATCCCTCGCGAGTCGAATGTATACGTGTAGACGTTGTGGAATTAGCTAATGGGTTTCATCCTACTAATTATAAGGTTTACGTAAACAGGCTTGGCTGCCTGGCTTCCCCACACCTTACTGTGACGGTGTGCGAGGTGTCCGATAGGATATGGGGAGAAAGCAGAACGCACCTTATGACATACGCTTCACTATAAGAATCGGAGCCCTGCTCAGTCTAGTTCCTTGACTGGGGTGGAAGTCAGTATGGGAAGTAAGAAAACATGTCGGAAGGAGTTACTCTTATAGGTGCCGCACGAGATATTCTCTGAGAGAGAGAGAGAAAACAGTTAAGCAAAGAATAGCAGGAGTTGAACGATTTAAAATTAGGATGATAACACGCTCGAGGAAAAATTTTCTTTTGATTTTAGAGATATTTATCTAGATGACATCTAACATGCGTGGATGAGAACACGCTTCTCGAATCTGATATATGCTAGTCCCCAGCGATCTGGAAAAGAGACCGCACTCTCCCCAAACTATTTATCTCGCTACTGTCTCCTGCACAAGCTGCCTACTCTCTTTCTATAGTTAAGATAATAGTTATTACACTAAAAAGTGGCATTTGAAACGCTATTCAGCTCAAGCTTTTTGCGATTCCCGTATAGGCGGCGACACTTATAATTTAACTATATGATCGTTCGAAAAGGAATAATCGAAAAACGACATATCTTAACTTGATCGTCAGCAACACTCATTTATTATTTAAGGATATAAACATATCATACATTCAATCCCTACATATATTAATTGTGTATATGTACTCGCAACGGGAATCTAGTGAGTTTATGAGTCAAGAGGTGTAGAGTGTGAATATGCTAGTACAATATACTGCACCATGCGCATATCATACTACATTCCTCCCCATACATCATCATCTATCGTCTCTCTCTCTGCTCTGCGCTTCGAAATATCCTTCTGGCTCTCCTACTTTTGCTCTGCTGCTCTTCTTTTATTATGAATGTTGTTCAATAATCTCATATATACTATTATAACTCATTATTGGCTTTTCAGGTTCTGATTTAACATCATTTCTTATACAACGACATTCACTCGGGATAGACTCTTCGTCATTTTTAAAGTGGTTTATTTACAGGAATATTACTTGAGGGCACACACACACACACACACACACACACACCAACACCACACACCCAACACAACCACACAACAAACAACCACTTTACACCCTAATACATAAGCTCGCCAAGCCCTCTACGTGGCAAAATAAAAACTCGGAGGAAAACTAACGATTTTAGCCACAAGAAAAACTAATAAACATTCGTGGAGATACAGCCGTTAATTAAGCTATCCGAAAGGCTCTAATGTGTTATATGATCGAATGTTCTTAAGTGTTTAAAGTCGAAAGGTCTATAAGTTGATTTAAGTCTGGAATAGTTACTTAAAATTAAGATGTTAAGTCGATAATATTAGGTTCTTAATGATGTTATAGTGTCGTAGAGGTCGTAGAGGCGAGGTGCGTGATAGGTGTGTGTCAAGTAGTGGCGCACCGAGGTACTTAAGATAAGTAAGGGATACAGAAAGAGTCTAAGTGTGTAGGTATGTCTGCCACTCATAACGTGTCTAGAAGTCGAAGGTCTAAGTGTTAGTCTCAGACTAGGTCCAATCCTATCTTAAATCTCGTATCTCATCAGAGCATACACAGGTCGAAAGGTATCTAAAGTGTTAAAAGTCGAAGTGACTAAGTGTAGTCGTAATAGAGTTACTAATAAGTGATTTAAGTTCGCTGTCTTATTTATCATAATAATATTTATTGAATACGTCGCAGAATGAAAATTCTCTAAATCAACCATCAACGTCGTCGATGTCACCACCGAAAAGTTTATAGTTAATACATCTTAAGAATTTTCAGACTGGTTAATATTAAAAGCTTGGGAAAATCAAAATGTGTGTTATGGTAACATATGGTTTATCTGAGAGCGATGTTGAGGAGGGTTTAACTTTCTGGGATAATCTGAATGATGTTTTGGACTAGGTGAGCATGAGCTTTAGATTGATTGTGATGGTTAGATAGGTGATTATATTGAATAATTATGAATAATATAAATATATAAGAAAATTGGAAGTGTATATATGTATATAGTGAATAATATTATCTGAATCATTTCTTTAATTTATATTATATATATATATTATATATATATATACCTGAGTAGTGAATATATATATATATATATGACGACAATTGGTTCGATTTTTATTCCTGTTGTTACTCTATATAATATATTTTATATTCTCTGCTACTGGTTGACCTAGTTTTACTTGTCCGTTGTTCTCCTGTTACTGTTGCCACTCGAACCAACGCATTGCTGCGGTTTTCCTTAATTTTCACTGAAGGTTAACTTGTAACAACATACACACTACGAGTGAGAGTCACTCCCATATTTAGCGTATGTTATATGAGAGCGAATACGAACATGCATCGGATATGGGAATTTCTTTATTGGCTTATTGGGCGCAAATTATTTCAAAATCAGGGGGAGCGTCCGTTCACTCACAAAGTCTACCGTTCCATATAGTGTTTTAGAATTAGTATTATGTACACCTGTTGTTGGTTTTGGGCTGACTATTTATCTATACAAAATCTTTTATACATTGGCGTATTGGCTATATTTATTTAATCTTTTCTCTATCGGTCTATTCAATTTATGTCGTCTGCTTGGACATTACTCAATTACGATAAAAGGAACCAGTTTGCTGATATTGTAATTAAACATATTTTTTGTCGGTATATTAATATATTCTACTAGTACTAGATATATGATTTTTAAGTTATTAATATTTTAGTATTTCAAATATTGGGATTTGAGGTGAATTAATAGTAGCGTACGCTCTATATATATATATATATATATATTATAATATATATATATATATATAGTAATAATATATATATATATATATATGCAATTGCGCATCTTGCATTGCCCTCTACTCAATAAATCTTAAGTTGCAAAATGATTCTGTGCACAGTGGAAAAGTATGTGAAACTGAAGCAACTTTCAACCAGTTCAAAGATTTCAAAACATAATTTTATTTCCACACTTTACTCACACACACACGCGAGCGTCTGGCCTTCGCAAGTGAAACACCATTAACCAGAAGGATTAAAGCAGCCTCAGGAATTGAACTGCTTGATGCGGCCGCTTAACGGCAATATGCAAAACATTTTCCCTTTACTAAACAAGAACGTATTAAGAAAAAAAATTTATATAAAATAATATATATATATATATTATATATAATATAATATATATATATATATATATATATATATATATATATTAGATAATATAATATATATATATATATATATATATATATAGGTGCTATGTGTGGTGTTGATATGGTATAATATATAATATATAATAATATATTATATATATATATATATAATATAATATAGATATATATAATATATTTATATATATATATATATATATATATATTAATATAATATATTATATAATTAATATATAATATTATATATATATTTTCCCATTGTTATGATAAGTTTTATATTATAGATATATTAGAAATATAGATATTCTATTTACGTCATAAGTTTTGTTTAATAGGTAATTATAGATATTCTATTTACGTCACTGGGAGCAAAATTAGAGTAAAATACCTGTTAGTTTTATTGCTTTAAAAATTTTATAGCTAAAAATAGCCAAAATCGAATATTATTAGTGTTTAACGAATTGAGAATTTACCTCCATAGGGCAGAGTTCATTAAAGTTTGAGTATAGGGTCATCACCCCTTATCACGAGCGACTATGTAGAAAGTAGCCGTTTTACCCATAATTTTCAATTTGCTACGAGCTTAACGTAAGAGGGAACCCTTATGATTTTTTACGATGAACTCTATGATGTGTTATAAATAGTCCGTTTCGCATTCCTCTCGACAAAGGATGCCTTAATGGTCACCACCAGTGCTGAGAATGTTGTTTTCTCCATTAAAGAGAGGAGCGATGCGGTAACTACCGTTCAGACTAAATCCGCTTTAATAGTTTTATCCATAACACAGCATAAAGCTGCGAAGACTTTAGAAATGCTTTGCAAATACTCAAATCTTTGCCTTGAGATTTCATGTCATGGCATTCATGGCTTCTCAAAAATAACGAAAAATGAAAGCTTATTCTTTCCTTCAAGTATGGAATATTGACGTTTTTATCCATCAATATTCCATATTTAAAGGAAAGAAATATGCTTTCATTTTTGGTCATATTTGATAAACCATGAATGCCGTGACATAAAATCTCAATATATATATAAGAATATATATTCTCAACTTCTTACCCTCTCCGAAAACGACTTCAACAGCGGCAAATTCGACCTCACCTTAATATAGTAACAATTCACAAAACACTTCCTAAACTCTCTCTCTTAGACAATATTCCTCTTGCTATATCATACCTCAATCTCTACCAAATTCTACCCCTCAATAAAATCGTCTTACAATATTCACTATAAATAACACACAAAAAACCAAATCTGACATTATCTCCCCGCTATCAATAATATAGATCTCACTCAATCACAATAGGACATTGCACAACTCGCAGCTTCGAGTCAACCTCTTGTGAATTATCTGCCGCTCGTCTTAACCACTTTATACTCCTCCCTACCCTACTTTTTCCACATTCATCTTCTATCTTTTCCGACTTCTTCCATTATGTACAGTTCTAACAACCATTATACTGCAAATTATTTTTTAAATGAGTTCACCATATACGAGCAATCAACTAACATTCTACTACAATATATGTCCAACCATCACTTAACCTATTAAAGATGCCATACCAAAAACCCTCAATTGTGATTCACCATTATACAAATATGTATTGATTTATTATACTCAACATCCATATTAATCAACAACTAGCATACCAATGGATCTCTCCCTACTTTGCTTACTTTTTAACTTAGTTGCACTTCAACGGCCTCACTGAATGTTAGATATCTATCATAATAGCAGTACCAATCACCCTCTTGATAAATCGTATACACTGACTTATTTCCGGAGGGATCCTGGGCTTTAAACCACAGCTTAACGACTATCGCGGTCGCTTAATATAACATCTACTGTATATTGCATACGATCCAATTCAGTTAAACGAGCAACCAAAATACATAATAAGTAAATATAACAAGCCTAGGGGCCTCTTAGCTCATCTGCGAGCGTAACCGATAGAATATACACTTTCTAGACACGCTTACATAAAGGTACACGTTCCCCCCAATCTTCCTGTTCCCATAAGCTTCCCTATATAATCACCATTATCATACCCACTGCTGGGTTACAAAGTCGCTACTCGACAATTATTACACTACGAAAATTTCTCTAACCTGCCTCGGCCACACCAAAATCTAAGCATAAGGCTATCTGCATCTTCCATTTTCCTCTTCCCGCTCTCCCACCTTTAGCGCCCTTATAGTCAAATTCTTCTCCAATATACTATAAGTCTCTCTAATTATTTCAAAGGTAAAACAAGAATTTGATATTTCTCACCGCTCACATCACTTCTCTAACCACATGAGTAACAACGTCTACTCTCACATCATATAAAACAGTCATCCTTCTCTCCACCTTAGTCCTCTCATTATATTTCTTCTCTCATCGCACTTCTCCCTTATCACCTACTTCTATTATCTACTCATACATCCTATCATTTGAAACAATATCATCTTTTACAGTAAATACAGATCATCTTTATCCTAAAAATTCCAAACGTATTAAACTCTGATCTAAATAACAGCAACCTCCGTTTTTCCCCGGACCTAAAAAATATCATTCTCCTCTAATCCTCTTAATATTATCTACTTAACACTATTATCTCAATAGAAAACACATAATTCTCAACAATATCCCCTCTAATCTCTCACAACTAAAAAAAACTCTCTTCAACAGAAAAGTTGCAATTTCCATACTAAAAAAAAAAAATCCTTCTGAAAAAATACTAACAGGACAGAAATACTACCACCTACTTCTCTTTATCCATCACATCAGATATATACAAATTACTACTACATAAATTATTCATCAAAATAGACAAATAATAATAATAACATAATAATAATATATATAAGTCAAATAAAATAAAATAATAAAAACATAAACATGATTAAAATATAATAATAATATCTATTATAATTAATTATATTATATTCAAACTAAATAATAATAATAAACAAGAATCATAACATATAATCAATATATAAATATAAATGAATAAATATAATAAAAAAAATTAATTAATTTCAATAATAAGAAATATAAAAGTAATAATTATCTAATAATTTTTTACTAACATCAGATATTATTAATCGAAATTATCTTTATAAATAAATAAAGAATAATAAATATTAATAACTAGATAAGTTATTAACTTCTTTGATTAATATCTTAGTTGATTACGATGTTAGATGCACTCCCTATAATTGGAATCATAAACAGAGGGACACTTGTTCGGATCTGTGCTGTAAAAATATTACTGAACTGGTACAATATTATACGAAATACAGTAAACATGTAAAAGGAAAATAATATAGTTCACATTTTCGAATAACAGTGTATAGTAAGAGAAATATAAGAGAAAAACCATTTGCACATGATATATTTGGAGAAAAGCTTTGAGAATCTTCCACTACATAAAAAATTGATTAAAGACTAACACATTCATTCTTAGTGGCAGCGGTGCGTTAAGTCAAAGTTACGCTCGAAGGAATGCAATTTATGCTCAGTTAAAACTATGGGTGGTGAATGGCAGAATAGGGCGCTAGTGTGACTCAAATGAACAAAAGGGGTGAAAGTTGAAATGAAATGAGCAAAAAGAATAGAGTGACACTATTGGTATAAGTCGATGCCCAACGGATATATTGAAGGCACAGAAAATCATTACGCGTTGGGGTCTCTGTGATCTAGAATCGTGGTAAGCTGAATAAAGAGGAAAGGAATAAAAAGATAATAAGATGGATTGTGGAGATACAAAGATATATAAAAAGCAACAATAAGATCAGAGAATAGTCGAGATACGAATAGAAACTTGATTTTCTAATAGTAAGCAAGTAGTAATAAAGTAAACCCTCCAAATTGAAGAAAGGAACAGGTATCAGGTGAAAGAATGAGAGTGTATATATAAAGTAGGAACTATTGATAAGGGTTGAAGTTATGAAGGGTGACAGGCTTCGAGAGTTGCATACCTGGAGCTGATAGTAATCAAGCAGCAGAATGTATCCAAAATTAATCAAGAAAAGCGTGTACGTGAGAAAAGAATCATGGGGAATCAATTTATAAAAAAGCAATTTCTCAAAAAGATGCTTGTTGTAAGATGGGTAGGTCTGCGGTGAAAAAGTTGAAAAGAAAAGTGGATGAAGAGGAATTAACACTAAATGAAAGAAAAAAACCCGACTGAATGAAAAGAGAACTTGGGATTAATAGAAAACTATGAATATTAAGGAGGTATAGATAATGGTTAAAGTGAGCCATGTTAGACCAGGTCTTGTAGCATTTTGGTGCGAAATTGATCCTGATAAGATTCCAAAAAAATTAAGATGCAAAAGAGCACAGGCCGAAAATGTAGAGCAATAAACTACGAGGATCGCAAATAGAAGAATAGGATAGATGTGTGTCTATGGTTCTGGACAAATGAAGAAAATAGGTAAATGATTGAAAATAAAGAAGGAGAATGTCCATAAACTAACAACATGCAGAGAAAAAAAGAGAGAATGAAAGATGTTTAGAGTCAACAAAATCATGCAGTAAAATAAATAATAGAAAGAAAGAGCGATACGTGTGTTCAACTAAAAGGAATCATGAAAATAAAGAGAAAATGACTAAGAAGTGATAGAGTACGAATAGAGAAATGAAACAGGAATAAAAATGCTAAGATTCTATGAAAGTTATAAGATGTAATATAAATGATTTTGGGAAATAATAGTAAATTATGAAAAAGAAGTAAAGTGAAATGTTTCGAACCTGTGGCATTGAAGAAGATGTTACTTTACAATTGAAGAATGGAGGATAAAAATGGGGATGTACCTAATTGGTGTTAGGGAGTAAATAAATCAGTTAAAAAACCTTAAATATAGTCTCAATTTGAAGAAAATGAAATGAACGATGTGAAACTGGTGTAATGTTAAAAACAACTGTAGATTAAGTGATGTAGCAAGGCATTTGAAAAATCGGTTTAAAGAAAAGAAGATATAAAAAATAAAAGAAATAATGTTGGTAAGCTAAAAAACTAAGTGAGAGTTAGTTGAATGAAAGAGAAACTAGTCCAAATTGTAAACAAATAAAAAATACTAGTGGGCATAAATTGTCATTTCTGAGTTAGAGTACGGTTGTGACATATTAATTAAAGATGGCTATGGAAATGAAGAAGATAAGTCAAGAAGAAAATATTAACCGGTGTGAAAAGGTCGAGTATTCGAAGTGTGAATGTATGTTGAGTTAGCCAAAAAAGACCTCTGAGTCAGACTTTGTTAGTTTCCCTAAGAATAAGATGTTTAATGAAAACAGAGATAGAACATAAGAGAATAGGGAAAAAGAAATGAGAGAGAAAAGCTTTTCTATTGTTTAAGTATAATTTGGATAACTAATATGAGTCAAAAGCGGATAGTTGGTGTATCCGCAGCAAGGATCCAGAAAGAAATGTAAAGAATACTAAAGGAGGAAGAATGGATTAAGTAACATTTGGTGCGCCATTCTGACTAAGGGGTCACAGTAAGGAAACATAGTGAGAGTAAGATTTGGTGTTATGAAAAACTAGCCAAATAATGTTGTATTATAAGAGATAAAATAGATAAAGAACTGATTGTAAGGCCCAAGTAAAAAAGTGATAGGAAAAGATAACATGCTAGGACGTGTATAAAACATGGAAAACACACAAAGAGTTGACTTTATATCTATAAAATTTACAAGCTAGCAAAGATCCAATTTGCTGGAAATAATTTAAAATAGATAAAAATGTGATAAAGTGAAGAACAATGAAGAATAAGATGTGATAAGGTCGGATAAGAACAGTAAGGAAGGGTCTAGATCATGATGATTATGACTTGTGTTGAATGTTTAGATAGTAAGAAACCATTCCAAGAAGGAACAAACAAGGATTTCGCGAAAATATGAGAAAAATGTTAAGAATAGTAAAGAGATAGAGTCATCAAAATACAAGCAATGATGGTACTGATGATGAAAGTGCTATAAGCAAGTAGGAGCTTAGTAGAATGTGATTCTATATATCATAAATATTCCGAGAAGTACGTAATCGGTGATTATAAAGCTGGGTATTTTCGATATTATCTAGAGTATTGATGGTAAAATAAGTGTCACGAGAGGAAGAAGATATTTAGAGGGAATGAAACATGATATACATATGTAAATAAAAGCAGAACTGGTAAAAAATGGATAAATGAACGATAAGTTTAGAAAAGTTAAGGATATGGTCAAGAAGTATAATCCAATTAGAATGGATATCACTGAAAACAATGAATGGAAGTAAAGCCGTGTTACATTCAAGCAAATATTCAGACAACGAAAGTGTTTCGAAGCACAAATGGGATGAGATAATAACATAACTTCCAAAAGCGCCCCTACATCGTTTATCAGTCCGGATTCTCTATAAAAGATAGACAATATATTAGTCTATTTAGGTCTAAATCAAGGGATAAATGCCCGATTTGAAAACAAAAACTGAAATTTACCAAATCCTAAATACATCTTATTATATTATGAGCATTTTCACTGATATCCAAATATTGGACACATCAAAATTACGGGAAAGGCGTTCGCCTGTCCTCATTACATCCGCAAATATCCAAGAGGTTCAAAACTTTAATAATTCAATCTCATTTTCAAAATCAAAAGGGTCAGCATTTTCATCTTCAATCATCTCATTTTATTACTTTGGATGTTTAGGAAAACAACTTTCACTGTAAAAAGATTGGCAAACATTTAATATTTAGCCATCTGCAAACATTCAAAATATTTATACCAAATACATTAAATATAATAATAATAATAAAAAATTAATAATATAAATAAATAATAAATAATAAATATAATAATAAATAATAATAATATATAAAATAAAATTTATGAAGTGAAATGTACAAGAACCTCACAGTCACACAGCAAGCGAGTCATAGCCGAGATTTATAAAAACGATACGACGGAAAATCCCTAACCAAGAACATTAATAAACAGAAGCAGAATGATTAGATTAATTAAGACAAAAAGAAGATGTTCATCCTAACTAGGAGACAAAAAATCCGATATACACCACGAAAGTGAGAAGATCGGTAAGACATGTGACTAAATGAAATGTCTGAAGAGGTATAACGTGAGATAAACATCAGGGTAAAACTTGCTTCTAAAGGACGAAGAAATGAATCTGCACCCAACAAAAGAGAATAAACGAAAGTAAAGGTAAAATTGGAGGTAAGCAAAAGGGGGCAGGCTAAGATCATATAAAATCCATGGTGATTGTAAGACAAACCCAGACTACAATCAAGCCAGGAAAAACCCTCAAGGAGTCCGATTCCCTCCTTCTTACACAGTGATGACACAACGAGTCCGAACTGAAACCGGGTTGAGTTCCGTAAAGTTGGGACGAGCCACGGACATTCACTACACTCTCAACTGTCTGTCGGCCAGAGAGAAAACACGACGTATTTGGATGAAGAACAAATAAAATAATAATATAATAAGATTATTATTACTAAATAATAGGATGAGATAATAATTTAATAATAATCAAAAAAAAAAAAATAGAATAAAAAATAATAATAATAAGTAAAAAAATAGAACTAACAATTTCGAGAGACGGCGAAAACGTAAGTTTCTCACTAAAAAGGTATAAAGGGCGATACGCTTGGCTTTCTTTCCTTGCGCATATCCTTACTAACTACTCCGTTCCGGGTTGCATAAGTTAATGATAACCAATTGCCAAACCAGTCCTGGGAAAGAAGGTGGAAATAAATAATAAATAAAAATTATAATAAAAATAATAAAAAGACATAAATAATAATAATAATAAAATACACTTTCGTAAATCTATTATTTCCTACACTTTACTTCTGTAATAATCTTATAGAGAAATTATTATGTATAAAGTAAAAGATTAAAACTAAAATAACTAAACCCTAATACTTATATCGCAAGTGTTCCAGCTATACAAGGGAATAATACCGTTTTTCACATCACATTAATACTTAGAGAGGCGTTATTGATTCCATTACTGGCCTAAACGCTAAACAAATCACATAAGGTGGAAACAAAAAATCCATCTTGACAGTGAGGATACGAGAAATTTATATAGTTACTCTAACTATTTAATATGGAAAGGTGTATTATTAATGCTAAATTCAATACTCAAACTCACACAAAGCTAAAAACTAATAACCCACATATACAATAATCAGAACTTCAAATCCACAATATTACAATCATATAGATACACCTAAACATTCTCTCTCTAATCGACATTCGTAAAATAAAAGATTCTGTTGTCTTTAAGGTTTCAAACGCCGATGTCCATGGGAATAAAGATCCTGACCTTGAAAGATAAAACGAGAGAAAAATGAATAAAAAAAGTAATTGCTACAAATGATATTCATTTACTCTTAATACATAAGTTCAGAATAACGTAAAACCAAATTCGAACACCTCACTATATACAACCAATGGGCTTACATGATAGTAAGACATGGATCTGTAATTAGAACAAGTCGTAGATGAAATTAACAAACTATAAATAGAGTAATTGACTAGGGCTGCACAATAATATCACAAATCTTTGTCTGATGGATGTTCCTGAAAACTTTGAATAAAACAGTTTTCCGGGTTCTCTGAGGACGCGATAGACAGTAATCAAATACAAAAATTTCTATAAACCGAATTCCAGCTGTGTATTTATGACAAAAATGGAGTCGTTGATAATTCAGTTTAGGATTTTATATAAAAGCAAATTGAGGAAATAAATACTGAAGTTGAATATGTTAAAGAAACCATGAAAATACTTGATTATATTGACTGCAATAAATCGGCAGGACCTGATGGTATGTATGGTAGCATTCTAAAAGATAGTAATAGTGTTGCATATAATTTACCAGTCATAAATCATCATGCAAGCTTGTAAATGTTGGTGTTTCCTTTGCTTCCGTATTGAACACACTTCTTTTAATAAATGAATTGGATGAGAAAATAAGATAAAATTTCTAAGTTTTTTGATGATGCTAATGGCTACATCGGTTGGAAATCTTGAGTGGTATTAAAGTTCAGTGTGGTTTAGATAAACATTTTGGTTCTGGTTTACAAGTGTAAACGAATTTCAATAGTATAATATTGCATGGTAACCTACTTCACATGAACAACTCGAATAAGAATTTTATTTACGACAAATAGAAAATGACTAGAGTACGTTGACAAGGACAGTGACTTATGTGTTATATTAGATGCAATTTAAAAGCGTCAGAGAAATGTTTATAACTTAGAAATATAGCTAACAAAGTCTTATGAATTATACCTTAATGTTGTTTTATAAGAGTAAGGAGGTACTGAACAAGCCTAATAATCTTATCAGATCGCTAATTGAATGGATAATTAACATAAGAAAGGACATTGATATGCTTGAGGCAGTACAACATAGTTACAACAATGAGTTGTCATTTAACAAATAAGGGAGTATTGAGATGATTGAAGGAACTTCCATGTTTTCTCTGAAAATGAGATTTCTTACAGAGTAAGGATTCGAGTTTCTAAAATTTATTCATTAATTAAAGAGAGCATTTTTTTCTGGATATGAGAAATGCTTTTCCAGTTTCCAAGTGCATCTAAAAGTTTGGGATGTATTGCCATCAGGATATACAGACTACTATTCATCATTGCAAACTTTTAAAAACATATTAAGATAGAGTATGTTAAATATTTGGTAATATAGATATAAATATTCATAAACGCAGTTCTAATTAATATTATAGGTTTTTATGAAAGTTATTGTCTTGGAAGAAAGGGTGGTAACAAAATAAAACAAATTAGCAATTTTCAGAAGTAGAGTTTAGTTGTCATGATAACGTGTTTTTCGCAATAATGTTTTACAATCATATAAAAAGCTAAATTAATACTTTCAATGAGCTTGAAGGATGTCGATGTAAATAGACACTATAACACTATTTTTTTCTATCAGGTTATTTCTTATAAAAGAAAGCGTATTTCGTTCTGAAACGATATTGATAAAAAAATTTATCCGACTCTAACACTATCCAAAAAAAAATATTTGAATAAAAAGTTTCCATTCACTTAAAACACAAATGAGCAAAAAAAAGAATGAAATAAAAATTCTTAAAAAATTAAGTGGAAACAAATGCAAAGAAATGTGCGAAAGACCATATTTCAATACTAATTAAAAAAAACCTATTGAATTTAAAAATTGTACATAATAGCACCTCTCCTTGCTCAGTACCAATATTGATACTTCCATTAAACCAAATCTATATCCACCATCAAAATCTGAATCACAATTTCTGTCCTGTTAAAAAAGATTGTACAAAAACTGATATCTCTCTATTTATTTCCATGAACTTAATTAATTAATAAAAAAATAATAAGAATAATAATAATGATAAATAATAATATAATAATACTTAATAAATAATTAAAATGGAATTAATATACAAATAAAACTAATAGTGAACAAATCGTACAGTGACTAATTTTTCTAGAAGAGATTGAGAGCATAAAATAAAAAGAACAGCCGTTGTAGGCACCAGCTACAGGTAATGCACAAATATATATGTATGACAAAAAAAAAGTCTGAAAGGAGAAGCAACTTGGATGGATATGGGTGATAACACATGTACACACAGAAAAAAACTTTTACAGATACCCAAACCAAACTTCTCAGCTTGGCCAATAACAATTCTAAAAAAATTTCGTAAAACTCAGCAATAAAATAATTAAAAATATATTAACACGAAATTGTCCACTAGAATCAATTTCAAGTTGTATTTTTAACAAAAGTTATACAAGTTGGCAAATTTTACTTACTCAAAGAAACAAAAGATTCTTATTATCATATAAATAGTAAATAAAAAGAGATAATAGTTATAATCCTTAAAATATAATTCGATGTGTTAATATACAAAAGCTTTATGGTACTAAAATGGTAATTTAAATACAAAAATTATGGATCCACAAAATATGAGTGCATATAATATAAGTTTGGGCTATCAGATGAAAGTATTTCATTTTTGAGCTTGTAGAAATATTCCAGTATTGGTATAAACACACTCTTCACGAAGTACTATTAGAAAGGGGATAGCATAACATTTTCCCAGGTATCTCTCATCAATAATAAATATAACAAGAAATATAAAAACAAATTGACTTACAAACTTAAAATATATATCAAACATTAAGCTGGAGAACATAATAACTTAAATAAAACTAATAGAGTAGATTGTTTACTCAGTGTAATAATGAATAAGTAATATAATATATTGAAGTAAATTCTGTATATAATACAGATTAATATTAAAGTTTGAAAATAATAAGCATGAAGACTCGCTTCTGCAGCACCAGATATTCTTCACTTGACAAAACCAGTATTAAATATTTATTAATAGCGTATATATCTAAAATACTGACGAGCTGAAGCAAAACAACTATAGACTTAAAAACTAATAAGAAATTTTAAATTAATTATAAGGAATATGTTAATAGGATAACAAAATAATTTTGTAAATTAAAATTTCAGTAAAAATTTGCCTAAGTTATATATAACAAGATCATTTTAATTCGCTATTTTTGTTCATGACCTAATTAGGCGAATACAAGACAAAATTAAAGAGACTCAACACGCTAGTTCATCTGTATTTCTATGATCCTATTCAAAAACCTCTTTCTACATCTTCAAATCGTCATGGTTATAAATCTCTTTTGAAAGGAGAGATCAAAGCTTTGCTGACTCAATAGGAATAAATAAGATTAAAAAAAAATAATAAATTATATAATAATAATATATAAATAATAATAATAATAATAATAATAAGATGAAATAAATAAAACAATAAAACATGAAATCCCATCCAGTCCTTGTACTCATGGTCTAATAAAGCTTTCGCCATTTTGTCTAACATCTACTTTCAAATAGTCATCCCTTAATATACTCACTTAAATCTTCTTAATATCACTAATACTAAAGAAAATCACATACTGTCTCTAAAAAAAAACTCAGAAGTGAACACATAAAAAACAATCCTATATTTGATAAAAAGAAACGATATAAAAATATAAAATTAAATCAATCTAAGACAAATAATATTCATTCACTAGGGCAGAAAAAATAGAAATATGGCATACCAGGTTTTATGGGACAATGGAAAAATATTGTAGTAGAGAACCCACTAAGCAAAAAATAACTTTGAAACTTCTGTAAAAAAAATGATGTGACTAAATGAATAAACAATCCAACGATAATAATACTATAAAATATTTTTTTATAGTGCAAGAGATATTTAGGAAAATACCAACACGGGGCTATCCAATGAAGAAAACTTCAATTTATTCAAAAGAGTCTACTAACATAGATAGTCAAAAATGATTAAGATATTAATTATTAGTCAGGAATCAATAAAATATTATATACAGGTGGGTGAAGGGATGAGTGAAATGGGATGTATGAAAGGTATAATACTGGTAAAATAAAAAACAACACGCCCTTCAAAAATTGAAGTAGTGCTTACACCCTGAGTGTGACACATTAAAAAAAAATAAAATAAATAAAAAAAAATTTGGATACAGTTGAAAGAAAAAATGAGGATATTGGAGTTAGGGAAATTACAATAAATATACCAGAACCTACTCAGATCATTTAAAGTAATTATATATAAGAGAAGAGAGCAGAGAGAGAAATAGAGAGAGAGAGGAGGAAGAAAAGGAGAGAAAGAGAGGAGAGAAGAAAGAGAAAGAGAAGGAGAAAAGATGGGAAAGAGGAGAAGAGGAGAGAGAGAAGAAGAGAGGAAGAGAGGATGATGAAGAGAAGAAGAGAGAAAAAGAGAAGAGATGAGAGATGAAAGGAAGAAGAGGGAGAGAGAGAGAGAGAAGACGAGAGAAGAAAGAAGAGAGAGAGAGAAAGAGAGAAAGGAAAGAGAGAGAGAGAAGAGGAGAGAGAGAGAGGAAGAGGAGAGAAGAAGAGAGAGAGAGAAGAGAGAAGAAAGAATAGAGAAGAAAGAAAAGAGTCGAGAAAGAAGAAGAGAGAGAGAAAGAGAGAGAGAGAGAGAAGGAGAAGAGAGAGAGAACGAGAGAGTAGAGTCAGAGAGAGAGAAAGGAAAGAGAGAAAAGCAGAGTAGGGAAAAAGGAAGAAGAGATAGAGAGAACGAGAGAGAGAAGAAAAGAGAGAGAGAAGAAGAAAACGAGAGTAAGAAAGAGAAGAGAGAGGAGAGAAGGAAGGGAGCAGAGAGTTGCATTGAAAGAGAAAAGAATAAGTAGAGTGAGAGAGAAGAAGAAGGGATGAGAGAGCAAGAGAGTAAGAAAGATTATGATGCAAGAGAGAAGAAAGAAAAAAGAGAGAAGAAGAGAGCCAGAAGAGACAGAGAGAGAGAGAGAGATGAGAGGAGAGAGAGAGAGAGAGAGAGAGAGGAGAGGAAGAAGAGAAGAGAAGAGAATACCAAGAAGAAGAGAGTAGAGAAAGAGAGAAGAGAGATCGAGTGGAGGAGAAGATGGAGAAGACTGAAAGGAGAGAGATGCAGAAGGAGAGATAGGAAAAAGAGAGAAAGGAAAGAAGAGAGAGAAAGAGAGTAGAGAGAGAATGTGCGGTAGTAGAAGAGAGGAGGAGAGAGAGAGTAGAAGGAGAAGAATTGAGAGGAGATGAGAAAGAAAGAGAGAGACTGTTCAAGATTTTAAAGAGAAGAAGAGAACCGAGAAAAGAGAAAGAAGAAGAGAAAAGCAGAGAGATGAAGAAGAAGAAAGTGAGAAGAGAAAGAGAGAGAGAAAGAAGAGAGAAGAGAAGAGAGAGAGAGAGTTAAAAGAGAAAAGAGAGAAAGAGAGAGAGATGAGAGAGATAGAGAGAGATGAGAGAAGAAGAGAGAAAGAGAGGGAGAAGAGAGATAGAGAGTAGAGAGAGAAAGTGAGCAGAGAGAGATAGAGAAGAAAGATGAAAGACGAGACCAAAGGAAGAAGAAGAGAGAAAGATAGAAGAGAGAAGAGAGAAGAAAGAATGAGAGAAAGAAGAAGCAGATTATAAGAGAAAGAGACGAGAAGAGAGATGAAAGAGAGAAGAGAAGAGAGAGATGAGAGAGAATCGGTGAAGAGCGTAGCATTACATGATTTAATTTTTATTATCCATAACTCATTCAGTTAAGAGGTTTAAAGGTAGAGTTTCTCATTAGAAATATATTGTAATAATTAGAGTGCACACCATTGCATTTCTACATTAAGCTTACTAAAAAAAAAAAAAAAAAAAATTTAAAAGTTGACATATATAAAATACTATAAATAATTTTTTTTATATGAGGTAGATAACAAATGTATACAAATTTTAATATTTTTGTGATATAAAAAAAAATGAAGAACATAAGGAGGCGTAGTTTTGTGCTCATTATGTAGGCAAACACTGAAGCGCATACCTCTCAATGAATGGGGAAAGATGTGAGTGAGTGCTGTCCGATTTTCACCAACAGATGCAAACAACACTACTTGCAATTCAAGTTTTGTAAATACTTGGCCATTCCCAGTGAGTAATGTATTCCACAAAGATTCAGGAGAGAGAAGGCCTTCCGAGGAAAGCCAATGAGCACCAAACAGCTCAATTAAGGAGTGTACAACCCATTTCAAAAGAGATGAACCACCACATACAATGGAGAGTGAGTTCTGGTAGCAACTCTCAACCTCCTAAATTCAATGATGGCCTACACCAACACCATCGTGTTTTGATATAAGCATATTTTTGAAAAATACTAAAATTTTGGGCAGCAAGAGATATTAACCTACAGAATTTAAAAGGAAAATTCCTTACATCTCGGACCAACATTTAATTATTTTGTGGTAGTTATGACCAAAAAAGCAGAGTTAATTTACAAAGCATGTTTACGCTCACTTACGCCACTCGTTTACTAACAGATAACGCAATTTGGAATTAAACAGAAACAATAAAATATAAACCGAACCAAGATGCAACAATTGTAGTCCCACTTGAATTGATTCATATCGTATTTAATCAATTCTTTCTCCAAATTGTCATAAAATTTGCATTACAGTAACTTAAAATTATTAGATCAATACGAAACAATACTATTGAATTGACATTCTCTTTCCCTAAAAATATTCAAACAAAACATCTAAAAATTTAGCTTCTTTTAAAAATAAAATCTGTTTGCAAAATAAAATTTGCAAAGGTAAATGTTAATGAATAAATAAATAGCCAAATTATAATATATTTTTGTTAAGCACCTTATCCTTCAATTTCTTTTTAGTTCCAATAAAATAGTAAGAGATAATATGATAAAGTTTGGTTTAATTAGACCACAGATTTACTGTGTATATATAAATACAACTTAAATAATACATCTCTCTAATTGACTAAAATGAATTAAACAAAAAACAAAAAATTGGGGAAAATTAATTAAATTTATAGCCTATATATAGTTGAGGGTTTACACCAACTGTTTTAATAAAATTACAGGGAGACTAGAAAGATAGTAAAAAAAAAAAAAAAAACTAAAAAAAAAAAAAAAAAAAAAAAAGAAAAAAATATATTGATTGCTTGATATTCAAAAATTTAGAAAGATATAACTGTTTATTCTATTTCCCAAATTCCACATGCTCCATCAACAATCACAACAGCTGATTCCAATTGTTTGTAAATAAAACTATCTTTTTATATAGAAATTCATGGTTGTTTAGCAGAAATTCGGTTAAACTGTGTGGCAATTCTCTATCGAGTGTGAGCACATAACAAAAACGAAAAAAGGATAACTATCCTGTAGAAAAGCTTGCACAGGTTCTTACACACGAACTTCGCCTACAAAAAACGACGCGCGATTTCTTACAAAAGTTTACTTTTGGTTACAAATGAGATTAGAACATGCGTGTTTTATCATGAGATGGAGCGTCGAATTTAAGAGAAAAACAGTGGTCAATTAAAGGGTAATCAGATCTTGAGATCAATACTTAATCTGTATTAAGAACTACTAAACAATTTAATGTACAAAAAAAAAAAAAAAAAAAAAAAAAAAAAACAAAAAAAATTCTTACTTTCATTTTTGATTTTAAGTACATTATAAGTAATTATTTCAATAAAATATAAAATAACACGCTACGAAAATCATAAAAATAATCATTTCGACAGTCGATAGGTATTTTTCATCCCTACATGAGCGAAATGATTAATTTTTATGATTTCCGTACGTGTTTATATTTTTCTGTATTATATATTTATATTGAAAATATGAACTTAAAATGTACAAAAATCATTAAATCAGTAAGAATTTTTTTTTTTTTTTTTTTTTTTTTTTTTTTTTTTTTCATTAAATGTTTATAGTTTTAATACAGTATTAAGATGACTCAGAATCTTGAATTACCCTTAATTACCACTGTTTATTCCAAATCGACGGGCTCCATCAGAACAGCTGATTTCAATTATTTGTAAACAAAAGTAAACTTTGTAAAAAATCGCCGTCGCTTTTGAGTGAAGTTCGTGCTAAACACTGTGAAGCATCCTTACAAGATAGTTTATACCTTATTTCGTTTTATGTCAAATTTGTGCTCACACTCGATAAGAAATGCCTACACAGTTTTAACACGAATTTCATGCATAAACAACCATGATTTCTTATAAAAGATAGTTTTATTTACAAACAATTGGAATCAGCTGTTGTGATTGTGATGGAGCATGTGGATTTGGAATAGAAATAAAAACTAGGTAATAGTTAGTTCAACAGATTCAGACGAAGTATCAATATTTATTTTCCGATATTTGTTTTTTTTTTTTTTTTTTTTTTTTTTTTTTTTTTTTTTGTTTTTAAATATTCACTCCTTTAACCATCTAATAAATATAAAAAACATCGGTAAAGCAATGCAATATTCATCAAAGTTTCACATAGTTCTCTCACCCCCAATTTTTTTTTTTTGTTAATATTCATATTAAACCAAATTAATAATATGGTTATGATAAGTTTTATTTATTATACACAGTAAATCTAGAAGATAATAAAACTTTCATAACAAAATAATAAAAAAAATTTATTTATAATTTTATAATTTGTTTAAAATTAAAAAAATTTTTCTAAAGTAGTTCAAAAAATACAAATTTTGAAAACGTAACAAAGAAACGTAAAGAATAAGTGCCTTTATAAAAAATATAGAAATTTGCATTTTAAATTAATAACATACCTATGTTTGCTTATAGGTATATCAAACCAGATTGAATTTTAAAAAAATAGAAATGTTTTTTTAGTTGTTTGTTGAACTCGACTATTACTTGAACACATGTACCAATGTTTAGGTGTGAATAATTGTTGTTGTGAAAGATTTTATGATTTCATTTAGGAATGAAATGTTGTTTTGAGAGTTATGCAGTTTTTGACAATTTACCATGTTCTTTTGCCGCGTGTGTTTGTTAATAATTTTTGTAGGAAATTTGCCCGACTTGTGAACTATTTCCCAATTCATGTTAGGTTTATGTTAGGTTTGGGTATATATGTCGATGGTGATGACAATATTATACGTGGGACTGAAGGGATCTGGTAAGCTTGGTAAAGGATATGTGTAGTAATTTTATTTTATGTCATTTAGAATGTTTAGGTTTCCTTCACTAAGAGTACGTATACCTCTGAGGTCTGTCAGATAGTCTTGAAACCAGGTTGTGTGTTTAGTATTAAAGTCTCCTGCTATAATTAAATTAGGAATTGTTTTTATGGGTAATAGGTTTGGTTTGTAGTTGTTGGGGCGTATGTGAAGGTAGGGTGGGGGTGTTTACTATGCTGTGTGGGATGGTTCTTTATGAGTGCTTTGAAGGACGGGATATTTATGATTTGGTTAATTATAAGATCTGAGGGGTTGAATGTGATGTAATGGTATATTATAATCTATTTATTAAAGTGAGTAGTGTATGGTTAGTTGGAAGTAGGTTTAAGTATATAGAACTGTATATAGAATGTGTTTTGCGTGTTTATAGATTCGTATGTATGCTTCCTGGGGATTAAGGCTACGAGTATTTTATGCTTTGTGAGGAGGAAGCTAATCCCAAATGATAGACATTTGTAAAAAAAAAAAGATCTGGTTATTTAGAGTTTGTCTAACGAATTCAACAAAACTTAACTTAACCTAACTTAACCTAACTTAACCTAACATGACCTAACCTATTCTGACGCCTGTTGCGGGCTGTGAGGGGAAATTTTTTTGATGTCGTTTTCGACCATTTGACCTGTCGAACATTTGGGTTAGTCCTCTACGGTATGTTATGGAGTTCGTTAATGTTAATATGCATAATTTTGATCTGATTTGTGTTGTAGTTTTTGTTGGTTTTTGGTGTGTAATGTTGATTGACATCGATCCACTATCAATTCCTCTCTAGACGATTTTGGAGCTCTTACTCCTCTCCGCCTCCTTCTAACTCATTAAAATATTATTTCTGCTCTCTCTCTCTCTCTCTCTCTCTCTCTCTCTCTCTCTCTCTCTCTCTCTCTCTCTCTCTCTCTCTCTCTCTCTCTCTCTCTCTCTCTCTCTCTCTCTCTCTCTCTCTCTCTCTCTGAGCTTAACAATAAGGTCGATAGGGCCTAGCACAAAAAGATTTAATTTCTAAACTTCTCTCTTTTGGTATCTATCCCCCTCTCTCTGTGACCTTCTCTTAATTTCCGTTTCAGTCATTCTATTTCTGTTGTTATATAATAAGCCACTATTTATAATTTAAATCACTCAATAGCGTTATATCCCCAAAACGTTTTCTATTTTGCATTAATCTCTCTCTCTCTCTCTCTCTCTCTCTCTCTCTCTCTCTCTCCTCTCTCTCTCTCTCTCTCTCTCTCTCTCTCTCTCTCTCTCTCTCTCTCTAATGATCTATCTGTTACTTTTGTCTCCTATCCTCTCTTAGGTCGATAACTTCATTCACCATTTCTCCTTCCAGTTTGAAAGAGAACCAGCGTAAACATCAAATAGGTGATACTAGGAGGACGGTCTTGGAGTTACTGATTGATCTTTCTCGTCCCTCTAGTCGAGTTAAAGAAAATATGTTTGTTTTCAATGCCCCAATAACTCAGTTTCTCCATCTATATACTTGACATAATCTTCCACACAATTATAATATATTCATTGAAAACCCATAATTCTAACCTTTCCTGTTCGACTTGTTAACTCTCCTACCCTCACTCACTCTCCAATCTTTCATCACTCTCCATTTACTCTTCCTATTACAATGGTCGCTACTCTTCTAAATTTAACAGTCATACACCTCCTTCAATAACGAAAGCTCGTACGTCTCGTCTATTACATAGTCTCATCCTTTATCTGCCCAACCCTCTGACCCCAGATGTGACTGCTATGCTCAATCTTACATGTACTCTACTGGTAAAGTCTGGAACACAGTTTCATCATCTATTTTTTACAACTTTCTTTGATATGCACAACTTCAAGAGCCGCGTAACGGAGTTTGAAGGCCTTTAATTTGGCCCTGGTTTTCAATTTTTTTAAAAACTCCAGTGGGATATATATAATATAATAATATAATATATATATATATATATATATATTATATATATAATAATATATATATATATATATATATATATTATAATAAATATAAATATATATATATAAATAATATATATATATATATATATATATAAGCTGCATGGGTGCGTCATGCCCTTCTACTACTTTTCTGTTTCCGGTGCATGCTGCGCACCTTACCCTTAGTCTTGGGGAGAGAAAGGATGACGATGATGTGATGGTATATAATATTATATAATAATATATATAATAATATATTAATATGATTATATATATATATATATAATATATATATATATATATATATATATAAATATATATATATAATATATAAGCCCGTAGCCAGGAGGTCTGAACCCCCCGAAATTATATTGAACTATAAATTTTTATATTTTGTTCTTTTAATTTTTAAATATAAGAATAGCCATAAAATAAGTAATCAAATTCAAACGAAGAGTATATATATATATATATATAAAATATATATATATATATATAATATATAATATATATATATATATACATATTATATATATATATATATATATATATAAATATATAATAGTATATATTATTAATAAATGTGAGGAAACACTATTTGTGGTTTGTGAAGATTTTTTAGGTTTAGTGTCTGTTGAAAGCATCAATGGAGAATCTCTAGCGGAGGTAATACATCGAGGGTTGAAATAAACAGCGACTTCTCATTGGATAACTACGATGATGGTGCAGCAGCAAGGAAGGAAGTTTAAAAGGTGTTCAAAATATAAAGTGGGGTTGTATGTATATTTGCTCTTTCATATTCATATGAAGAACAACACAGGCACAGAAACACATTGAAAACAACTGGGCAGTGGGTATACTATTTTAGGTCACTGTATTTTGATATGAAAATTTTTACTAGGGACCAAAACTAAAAACAAATGGGCGAAACAATGTGAGTGGAAAGTTACGAGGGATTGTTACGATCTAGAAGCGTTTTTAAAGCATTTGTTGAAGCTTTACAGAAGCTTAAGATGGATCAAGATATTGAACCTCCTTCAAAAACGTCAAATCTTTTGAAATCACTTATAGTGAATTGGTTATAACTTTAATTATGATTTTAACTTTAATTAGATTTTAACTTTAATTATGATTTCAACTTTATTCGCCTTCACCCTTTCATTAAACATACTATATTGCAGTTTTTGTTATTTGTGACAGCAACAACTCTTAATCTATATATATATATATATATATATATATATATATATATATATATATATATATATAATATATTTATTCGGTTTTGTGTATATTTATACGTTAATGTGTATTTATATATCATAATAATATATATATATATACATATATATATATATATAATTTTTTAATAATTGACAGATGAGTTAATGACGTTTATCGGCGAAGCGATGAATGAAACCCTGAAGAGAAACTTCAGTGAATGTCCTCCATTTTTCACTCCTTTTGGTGACACGGACAAATGTGTTTCCCTTTTCACGCCGATAAAGGTTCGAAACCAGTTATTATTTGAACGTCAAATTGTAGTGTGAAAACACGGCTTAATTATTAATTTAGAGATGACCGGATATCAGCATACGCATCCGCGGACATTCATGTCAATTTTTAACATCCACATCCATATCCGTATTCGTCTACAATGATATTGATTTTATGCGGATGGCGAGTATCATGAATCACTTATAATAATTAAGGAGTAAAAGTTTATAATCCAAATATACAACTAATCAATTATATAGCTTAAATAATAAATAAAGGAAAATTAAAATTAAAATTGATAAATAACTTGCATAAAAAAAATGATAGAAGTTAGAAATAAAGTTAAAATTAATGTTAAAATTAATAATATATATATATATATATATATATATATATATATATATATATATATATATATAAAATAAATATTATAAATAATTTACATATAATATATATTATATATATATATATATATATATTAAACTAAGAAAAGAAAAAAATAAATATTAATAAAAAAAAATAAACGCAAATAATAATATAATAAATATAAATTTAAAAAACTTATAAAATAACATATAATTCATTGGAATTTTCCTTTAATTTCGTTTCTTCATATATAGACATACAGAAATACACATTATGAATTTATAACCCTTTCCACATTGGGTTCGACTGGAGGAAAAGGTTGGTGGGTGCATAAGAACTATGTCCACATCTCGCACTCTGGTACAACAGACATTGGAAATTGAAGCGTTATAAATTTCATATATTTTTAGTTCCTCTATTTCTTATTATATTTTTGTTTTTAATTTTTTTTTACAATTAGCATCACCACTCATTGGCAGAGCCATTATTGGGGAGAGGATGAAATATAACTATAAAATGACAAAAATATGAACCCATGCAAACACTACTTCACATAGATTTCGCAGATGAGCACAGACGCAAACTTTAAAGAGAATGAGACTAAATTGTGCAGGATACACAGAAGATGAGAGAGAAATCCACAAAACGGAGGTGGTTGGAAAGAAGGAAGCGCTACAAAGAACAACCCTAGAGGTGTTAATATCCACACAAAATTTACGTGGGGGCCCTGTCTCCCTTTGACATTGAAGGTTTCGTAAAAGGGGTTGCATACGAGTGATCAGTTTCCTCGAACACATACCTTTGTAAAAACTATAAAAAAGAGACAAAGCACCAACATCATGTTGCAATGATAGTGGGTTAAGTGAATTGCAAGTTAGGAGCAGTTTCTAAGCCATTCGATCGTTGACTCGATCTTATCCAAAAGATGGAGGAAACCTGAACCTCCCCCCCCAGTCCCCTCCAGGTGTGAGAGCAGACCTCTATACAAGAGCCTATTAGACTCCTACAAAATTGCAATAACTGAGAAGTGGCCAAAAATCAGGCAATTTAAGCAGAACCCCAACTTCTTTGAGTACTTCCTAGCAACCGTTGTAATATGAAATTTCTGATGCATTTTTTGTTCATGTTAAGGTCAAGCATGTATATATTGTCAACAGGAAAGACACGATAACCAGGAAAAGAAATTGAAATATTAGAAAGTGTTTTCTAAAGAAAACTTTGTAGAAGGTGAGTTTTTAAAAGTTAAAATTTGCAAAGTTGAGACGTTCCCACTGGAAAATTTTATTCAGATCAGCAAAAATAGAATTGGAAAGATTCAGACAGCAGGCAACTTTTGTTGATGCTAAAAAGGAAACAATTTAAAATGCGAAGGAGAAAATGAAGTGTCGCTAAATGAATGGAAAGGGTTATATGAGAGATTGAGAAGATCGGTAATGAAATGATGGAATAGAGTAGTATATAAGATATAGCACTTCAAAATATCATGTTTACAGAAAGAGATGAAGAAGTCACTCCATCAGAAACTGATTTGGAACGATTTGAAAGAAAACTATACAAAAGTAAGCAAATTGAAGGAAGAAACACAGAAGGGAACTTATAGAGCAGCGACGCATTTCATACCTGTCAAATATCTTGGATTTGTCAAAAGCATCACCATGCAATATTCCCAATAGTTCCTAAAGGGAGAAGACCGTAAATCTGTGACTAACATAATTATCTTCAATAGTCATTGAATTGTGAAATCCTTATTGATGATCGAAAAGAAGGGAATATGATATCATTTGATCCAAGAAATAAGAGTTGAGAATGCCTTTAAACAGAACACAAGTGAGGGTTATAGAGCGGAAGTTAGAAAGTTCAGAGCGGCTCCCTTTCTTTGGAATAGGTTGGACATATGCGCTCTACCAACACTAAGGTAAAAAGCTGGTACTGAGGAACAAATAGTAAAATTGAACTTGGGAGGAGTCAACTCAGAAGACCACTCCATCAAAACACGAGGGGAAGTGTTATCCAGGCCGCTTACCATTCAAAGGTTCACGGATTTCATGAGCCCACTAACTCGATTAAATGTAATTACAGGAAAGGCGAAGATCCCCTGTGAGGAGAAGGAGTTGGAAGTAGATTGATGGAGTTGCTGAGCTAGAGGAAAACATGAAGCTGAAAAGATTGGTCTTATCAATTGGAAAATTATCAACAGAATCAGCTGAGAAAATAAGAGAAAAAGGCGAATTTGCGGTTATTACAGGTGTTAATTGTAAGAGACTAGATAGATTTGTCAGTAGGAGATTAGATGATTAATTGATATTATATATCTTTCAGTCAAAATTTTTTAGCAACTTGAAATTTCAGTTACTCTTCACACATAAATCTATCCTCTGTCTGCATCCACGGATATTGAAAATAAAGATTCGCATCGGCATCCGTACCAGCAAATATTGAAAATTGACATCTGGTCCACTTCTAATAATATTAATTTATACTGTGATAATAATAATAATAATAATAATAATAATAATAATAATAATAATAATAATAATAATAATAATAATAATAATAATAATAATAATAATAATAATAAAATAATAAAATAATAATAATATAATAATAATAATAATAATTAATAATAATAAAAATAAATTAATAATATCATAATAATAATAATAAAATTATAATAATAAAAAATAATAATGAATTAATAAATAATAATAATAATAATAATAATAATAATAATAATAATAATAATAATAATAATAATAATAAATAAAAATAATAATAATAAGAATAATAATACGTATCATGTTATACAAATAATAATAATAATAAAATAAATAATAATAATAATATATAATAATAAATAATAATTAATAATTAATAGTTCGTGAATGAAGGCTCGATGTTTTGTGAATCTCTGGACTGGAAATCTGGCCATCTTAGATGGACATCAATGCTAATACATCTTTTGAAATACATTCCAAGACAAGGTTCGTTAGCTTTTGCTTTTTGTTAAGAAATCGTAAAAATTATAACTTTCCATAGTGAAACATTCTTGAGAGAGAAATATACTAAACCGTGCCAAAGGCTTAAAGACTGCTTCAGTCATTCTTCTTGGAGCACAATCAAAATCAATTGGATTGAGCGAATTATAGCGAAATCAAAAAATGAAGGTGGATGGGGAAGGCGAGAAGACATTTGGACATGGTTACAATTGAGAAGCCTTGTTACGATGGGTGTACATTTTGAGTTTGTATACTTTTGTAAGACCCTGGAGTAAGTTAACTATATAAATATATATATATATATATTATATATATATATATAATATATAATATATATATATATATATATAGATATATATATATATATATATATATATATATATTATATATATAAAATATATATATAATATATCATATATATATATATATATATTGTACAATATATATTAATATATATATATATATATATAATTATAAATAATATATAGTAATATACGATTATATTTTTTCCTTAATGTTTATGATAATTTACACCATAATTATTTTAATAATCTTTAAGTAATTAAATTTTTTATATTTAACGTTAGTGAGTAATTCACCCAGACTCATATTTGAATATTACAGTCAATCAAGCAAATAAAAGCGAAGTCTACTGCTGAGTGAAATTTGTGAATTTATTTAAATATTAGTTTTCCATGCACATTAAAAGATAATAGCTGTTTTTTAATTATGAGATATTGGCAATCAGATTTGTACTTTTATATTACTACAATTAGATATATTATTTACATTATAATGATGGTTAGTTAATAACTTTCATGTTATGTAATAAAAAAAATTAATTTAACTTCTAAAATTACCATTATTTATTTTACTTAAAATTATTTATTTACCATTACAAATTTAAACTCTTATAAACACGCTTCGAGTCTTAAGAAAAATTTCATAGCTTGAAGGAATGATATAGGTTAAATACATTAAAATTGAGTTATTAACTATATTATATAGTGAGTATTTTCTAGCTATATTGAAAAAATTATAAATGTTGTATTTCATATTGAATTAATGCTAAATTTCAATAAAAAGCAATAAAAATATTGAAATATTTATTAAAAAGTTTTACTTATTAGTTATGTTCATTAAATTGACGATTATTTTTAAATGAAAAATCTTAACTGAAAAAACTATATACACAGACCTAGTATATTTCATTAAGTGTTATAAATAATACTCTGTTATTGTTTTTATTATCTTAGGAAAAGATTACATATCTCTCTAAGCTTTCACATATTAAATCACGATTCATCTAATTTATTTCAGGTTATATATACACAATTACAAAATTTGTGGCTAGAAATACTCCATTTAAAAGTTTTACAATGGACAGTAATATTTAAATCTGTATTCCTAAGAATACTATTCATTCCATTATTGAAAAATTTAATTGTATATGCCAGACAGAAAATTTGCTGACTATAAATTATGAAATGGAGTTTTATATAATCTAAAGATGAACTACCTGTTTATTTTCAGCTTATTATTGTTTGACCACAAGAATTTATGTTGAATTGGATGAGGTATTACTTATTCTGAGAAAACGCTAACCTAATCTTCTCAACCAAAAAAGACATAGACAGCTACCTAAACAAATTCCAAGCTGTATATTATGTACTTATCGACTTTGGTGGTTTTAGGTGTCGTCCTTTTTGAGATATCTTTGCATACCGCTGCTTTTTATCTATATGTGACAAAAACTCTCTGCGCCTTGACCTATTTGTGGTGTGGTATTATCAGGCAAGAGTACTTTCTCCAACAGTAATTTATAGTGTTCGAGTATTGTCTAAAAATCTACCTCAGACTTATCAAATTAAGTTTTATAACAACACTCATATAAAGCTTTCACTAGAATAGAGTATAGGTAGCTACGTTAATGTCTCTCTTGTACTATATAGTTTAATCACATCACTCGTATACCAACTGCACCCTATCCCTATAAATATACTGTATATTAATACTACCTTCATCCTAGTATTTTTTACAACATTTGAATAACTATAATTATTGAGTATATATACTTTTAAAAATTTAATTTCATTAATTTTAACGGTAGTATTTTTCCAGCATTTGATATATAAAAATAAAATAAAATATAAGTTACTATTAAAAAATTGAATGATGGAGAAAAATTAAATTTCTAAAAAAGCAGAAAAGTGATTAATTTATATGATTTAATATATTAGATTAATATATTTTAGGTAGTGTCTTAAATTGATCAGTTATTTTTTTATTAATTTGATAAATTTTTTTAATAATAATATATTGTTTTTATATACCTAAAATTATTATTATATTATATTAATAAGAGGAATAGTATAATCTTATATTAGTGTAGCATTGTGAAATCACGTTTTATATTAAATATAACAAATAACTAGTTTGAGGTTTTGGCTAGTGTTAAGCTTACGCGAGACTTTTGATTCATGTGAAGATGAAGTACGTTATTAGAGAGTGGTGGATGAGAGTGAGATGTAAGGTTAAAGAGCATTTACAAAATTTTAATAGAGAGAGACTTTTTTAACAGTAGAGAAATATCACAGAGTAATCTTCGAGTAAATTGCAGATCGATTATGAAGTATAGATTTGGTAAATACGTTAGAAAAGTGATAATTCTCAGGTTGTAGACTTTAAGCTGGAATTTTCAGCATGGTGATGGATAGGGAAGTTACATTGTAGAGTGATATTTTCACTATCGTGCTACAATGCAAGTTACTCCAAGAAAGACACCACAGAGAGGAAAAATGATGTGAAATTCTCTTATGTGTGTAAGAGGTAATGCTGTGAGAGGAGAGTAGTACTATATATTTAGTGAGCGGCTCTCTGTATAAAGAAATAAGCATGCGAATAATATATTACGAATAGTAATGTGCGTGTGTTTGTAGTAACAGAGATATTTCATGTATTTTATGTGTTACTCCTATGGCACCAATGTTTAGTGTCACATCAACTAGACAGATATTTAGACTTCTAACATAGTGAGGCTCCGAGTGTCGCTCTTTTCTAAATTTTCTCCATTTTACAAACATTTAGGATCCTCTGGTATTAAAAGGAGTTGTTACTTTCTGGTGGTATTTCTCTCGACGTCTTCTTACACAGAATTTAAACAGTTATTTATTGGCAATTATTTGGGTGATAAACTAGGATCTTAAAAACATATTTGTCAACGTGTTTGTTTAACACCTTCTTGCTTTACTACTTTTTCTCACGCCTGTTCTCTCGTGACATATTGATGCTGCACTTTCTATACTCGCACCCATGCTAATAATATTATAGCAAAATATAAGATTAATGATTTATATAGTAGTTTTAGGTGTCTTAAATATTTCATTAGTTGTGATTTGTGTTCTATGGGTAATAATTATATTGTTTATTTTGTATATGGTTGATATTATTTCATTAGTTGATAAAACCTGTTTTAATAAAGAAATTTAACTTTATTCTCACTCTTTCATTATGTATTACTATAAAATTATTAGTATTTATTATAATTACAAATTTAAATAGCTTAGTCACACCCGTACAGATTTTTCTGACTTAAAATGTCACACATTTTGAAATAATTTTTTTTTATAAATTTAATAAATCAGAAGTTAACTGTATTTTATGGCATTTGAAAGATCATTTAAATTTATTTAACATTATTTCATACAATTAGCTAAATGCAATTTTTACAAAAAGCAGAAAAAAGTAGTAATGTTATTAATATATATTTATATAGTATTTATAGGTTGTTAACAAAATAATTATTTATTTGAGATATTTGAGTTATCCAAAGAAAATTTCTATAAATTATTGTTTTTATATTATACCAATATTTCATTAGTTGTGAATAACCTTTTTTTTAAAATTTAATTAAAATAAATATTATTTTAAATACTTCTTATAAATTCAAGCCTTTTCCCAAATATTTCACTATTACTAATATAAATTTATTTAAACTTTAAAAAAGTAATACAGATTTTATTCCTAAATATTCAACATTTTGAATTATTTGTTTTAAATCTTTAAAATAATTTACTTAAAGTTATATTTCTTAACTCGGATTTTAACTTTTTGCTTTTTGTATACAAAGGAATAAAATAATTAATATGGTTAATATATAATATATTATATAGGTTTATGCATAGTTCATTGAAATGAATTTTCAAAAAGCAGAAAAGTGAATATTATTAATAGTTTTTAATATATATGTTTCATTTAATAAATATGACGTGACTTTATTTTAATGAAATTTCAATATTTGTCACTAGTTAATATTTATTCACAAAATAATATCATAACAGGAAGATATTTTTTCCTTCTTTTAAATTAAAGATTTATGACTTTCATAATTAAAATTTTACGCTCTTTTATTATAAAATTCTCAATAATTATATCAATTATTTTATATATGAGATACTTTTATTAAATAAGTACTTATATTTTTCCTAAAATTTCAACATCTGAAGATTATATGTAGTAAATTTTTCTTAATAAATATTGTGAATTTTACATTGTTTAGTACAGAAACAATTACTAATATTATTAGTGGTCAAATATTAACCACTTTATCATGACAAGTTGCGAAAGCCTCAATTTAATTATTATAGTTTCTGGATGCCTAAATGACGTTTTTTAAGAAATTTCAAATATTTTTGTTTTTATTAATTATTCCTGTGGTATATTTTATTCCTTTAAGATACTGTTTTAATTTATAAAATAATTTATTAACGTTTTCTAATAATAATTATTACAGCTACTTTCTTATAAATTTATTTCGGATTACTAACAGTTAGATAATCTCTTAGTAACGAAATTTTTTTCTTCAATATTTAGTCAACATTTAAATATAACTTTGTGAAATTTAAAATCTGAGTTTTAACGGTATTTTTCTTTAGTGACTTCAATTTTATTAGCATTTGAAAAATAAATGTGTTTCATTGAAATACTTAATTTTACAATTAAAGCATGAGGATAAATGACGTTAAATTTTAACTGAGGGTCTAAGTTGAAAATTTAGTTTGATTTTTTTAATGAAAATATTTTCATTTTGTGCATTTTTACTATACCTAACCATTATGTATTTCATTCATTAGTAATGAAAACCTGTTTTAATAAAATTTTAACTTATACTTTTTCTCGTAATTTAAATGTTTTTCCTTTTTTTACATTTTTCATACTTTTCACATGTGGAATCATCTTAATAGTACGATTTTATCCTAAATATTATTAAACCAATTTTGAAATCCGAAAGAGCGAATCAAATGCTTAACCTGATTTTTTTATTCGATTGATGATTATCCATTCGTAAGCATTTTGTAAAAAAATTATATAATTGTTGTTATTTTCATTGAAATGCAATTCAAAAAGCCGAGTAGTGAATTTATTGAATAGTTTTAGGTGTCTTAAATGACGTTTTTTAATTGAAAATATATCAAATATTTTGTTTTTATATGTATTAATGTTAGATCTACGTGAGTGATAAAAACCTGATTTTAATAAAAAATTATTAACTCTAAAAAATATACGCTTATTTATTCATTTAAATTATCATCAATTACAAATTTTAGATAACTCTTTAAAATAACGTATTTTCAACTAAAATATTCAAATCATTTGAAAATTTTTAATTTTGTGTAATATTCTTAATAAAATGAGTTTTTTATTTTATCTGGTTATTTTTCATTAGCATTTATGAAAAAATATATATAGGCCTTAGGAAATGCAATTTTACAAAATTAAGACAGTAAAATTGAATTATATTAATAGTTTATATTGTGATCTTTAAATGACGTTTATTTAATGAGATTTCTAATATTATGTTTTTAGATATTACAAATATTTCAATTAGTTTATAAGAGTTATTAATATTAATACATACTGTTTTAAATAAAAAAATTATTTTAATATCATTCATAAAATTACGCTTATACTTAAATTTTCACATTACAAAATTCAATGTAACTACACTCTCGACACATACGTCACAGGATTTTATCCCCCACTCAAAGGAGAATGTGTCTATTACATTTGAACCCTTAATTAATATATGGATAAACTCTTATAAAAAACTGTCAGTTTTACGGGTGCACGGATTAATCTATCAAGCAATACTGCTTACAAATGAAGTAAATTTGAATGATTCATTGAATAATGCAAAATTCTCACAAAAAGGAAAGCAGAGAGAAAATACAGTGATACAGGTTAACTAATGGTAGATTTAGTTTTAGGTGTCTTAATTGACGTTTTTAATGAATTTCCAATATTTGTTTTATATTACCAAATATGTCTCATTAGTTTGTTGAAAACCAGTTTTTAATTAAAATTTTACTTCTAAAATTTTACGTTTTTTTCTGTTGTCTATGATCCGATTTAGAACTTCTTATAAGTCGATTTTTTCCTAAATTTTCAACATTTGAAAATTATTTGGTAAATCTCCTAAAATTGAGTTTTTTAACGGTATTTTCAGCATTTAAAAAAATAGAGTGTTGTTGATTTGAAATGCAATTTCAAAAAAAGCGAAAAGTGAATTTATTAATAGTTTTAGGTGTCTTTAAATTGACGTTTTTTAATTGAAATTTCAATATTTGTTTTTTATATACAAAATATTTCATTAGTTGTGAAAACCTGTTTTAATAAAAAATTTTAACTTCTAAAATTACGATTTTTCTTAAATTTTCACATTACAAATTTAGAACTCTTAAAAAGAGGAGTACAGGATTTTTTCCCACTAAATTTCACATTTAGAAATATTTGAGTAAATCTTAAAATGGAGTTTTTTACGGGTATTTTCAGCATTTGAGAACATAATGTGTTTCTTGAAATGCAATTTCCAAAAAGCAGAAAAAGTGAATTCAACGATTAATAGTTTTTTAGGTTGTCCTTAAAATTTGACGTTTTCTTAATGAGATCTCTCGGAACATATTTGTTTTTATGATTACCAAATCATGGATTATACCATATTAGATTGTGTAAAACCTGTTTTAATAAAAAAAATTTTACTTCTAAAAGTTACGCTCCTTTTCATTAAATGTGTTCACATTACAAATTTAAAACTCTTAAAGTACGATTTTTCCTAAATGTTAACATTTTGAAATTATTTTGGTAAATCTTAAAATTTGAGTTTTTTAACGGTATTTTCAGCATTTGAAAAGTAATGTGTTTCCATTGAAAGACAATTTCAAAAAGCAGAAAAATAGAATTCTATTAATAAGTTTTACCAGGCATGTCTATAAATTGAACGTTTTTTTAATGACTATCTTCAATATTGTTTTGTATATACCAAATATTTTACATTTAGTTGTGAAAACCTGTTTTTAATAAAAAATTTAACTTCTAAAATTACGGCTTTTTCTTAAATTTTTTACCATTACAAATTTAGAACTCTTAAAGTACGATGTTTTGTCCTAAATTTCAACATTTTGAAATTATTTGGTAAATCTTAAATTGAGTTTTTAACGGTAGTTTTCAGCATTTTGAAAAAAATAATGTGTTTCATTGAAAATGCAATTTTCAAAATGCAGAAAAGTGAATTTATTAATAGTTTTAGGTGTCTTAAATTGACGTTTTTTAATGAAATTTCAATATTTGTTTTTATATACCAAATATTTCATTAGTTGTGAAAACCTGTTTTAATAAAAAAATTTAACTTCGAAAAATTAAACTGGAGTCTTTTATTTTCACCATTATCATTTAGAACTCTTAAAAGTACGATCTTTTTCCTAAATTTCAACATTTGAAAATTATTTGGTAATCTAATTGAGTTTTTAACGGTATTTTCAGCATTTGAAAAAATAATGTGTTTCATTGAAATGCAATTTCAAAAAGCAGAAAAGTGAATTTATTAATAGTTTTTGGTGTCTTAAATTGACGTTTTTTAATGAAATTTTTCAATAATGAATTTATATTCCAGGTATTTGGTGAGTAGATGAGAACCTTGTGTAATTAAAAATTTTAAACTTCTAAAATTACTGTTTTTTCTTTAAATTTTCACATTACAAAATTTTAGAACTTTAAAAGTACGATTTTTCCTTAAATTTCAACATTTGAAATTATTTCGTAAATCTTAAAATTGAGTTTTTAACGGATTTTCAGGCCATTTGAAAAAATATAGATGTGTTTCATTTGAAATTGCCAATTTTCACCAAAGCAGAAAAGTGAATTTAGGTGTCTTATATTGACTTTTAGGTGTCTTAATTGGACGTTTTTTAATGAAAATCCTCCCTCCAATTATTTTGTTGTTAGTATACCAATATTTCATTAGTTGTTGAAACCTCTTTTTAATAAAAAAATTTATAAAGCTTCTAAAAATTAAGCCTTTTTTTCTTACAATTTTTCACATTACAAATTTAGAAACTCTTTAAGAGTACGATTTTTTCTAAATTTCAACATTTTGAAATTATTTGGTAAATCTTAAAATTGAGTTTTTAAACGGGTATTTTCAGCATTTGAAAAAATAATGTGTTTCATTGAAATGCCAATTTTCAAAAAAGCAGAACAAGGTTGAATGTTATTGATAGTTTTTAGGTGTCTTAAATTGACGTTTTTTAATGAATTCTCTATATTCGTTTTTATATACCAAATATTTCATTAGTTGTGAAAACCTGTTTTAATAAAAAAATTTAACTTCTAAAATTACGCTTTTTCTTAAATTCTCACATTACAAATTTAAAACTCTTAAGAGTACGATTTTTTTTTCCCATAAATTTCAACGATTTGAAAGATTATTTGGTAAACTAAATTGAATAAGTTTTTTAACGGTATTTTTCAGCATTGAAAAAAATAAATGTGTTTCATTGAAATGCGAATTTTCAAAAAGGCAGGAGAAAGGTGAATTTTTCATCAGTTTTTGGGTGTCTTAAATTTTGACGTTCTTTTAATGAAATTTTAATATTTGTGTTGTTATATACCAAATATTTCATAGGTTGTGAAAAACCTTGTTTTAATAAAAAAATTAACTTTCTAAAAATCTTTACTTAATTGTTCATATTTTAAATTTTTAAATTGTTCCAAGTAGTGACGATGCTTTAGCGTCAAATTTCAAACATTTGTGAAAATATCGTAAATCTTAAATCAATTACGATGTTAACGGAATTCATCATGTTGAAAAACAATGTATTTCATTGAAATGCTCAAAAAGCAGAAAAGTGCAAATGAAATTTATTAATAGTTTTAGGTGTCTTAAATTGACGTTTTTTAATGAAATTTCAATATTTGTTTTTATATACCAAATATTTCATTAGTTGTGAAAACCTGTTTTAATAAAAAATTTTAACTTCTAAAAATTTAACATTACAAATGTAGAAGTCAGCGGCATTTCAAACTTTACCTTGCAACTCTTGAAGTTACGATTTTTTCCTAAATTTCAACATTTGAAATTATTTGGTAAATCTTAAAATTGAGTTTTTAACAGTATTTTCAGCATTTGAAAAAATAATGTGTTTCATTGAAATGCAATTTCAAAAAGCAGAAAGGCGAATTTATTATCAGTTTTAGGTGTCTTAAATTGACGTTTTTTAATGAAATTTCTTAATATTTGTTTTTTCATAGTAGGCCAAATATTTCATTAGTTTGAAAACCCGCTGTTTTAATTTAAAAAAAGATTTTGACTTCTAATTACGTTTTTTCTGGAAGTTTCACATTACAATTTAGAACTCTAAAAGTACGATATTTTCCTAAATTTCAAACATATTATGAAATGGTTATATCTGGTCACAATCTTAAAATTGAGTTTTTAACGGCTATTTTCCCATTTGAAAAAAGGTAATGATGTTCACTCTGAATGCCAATTTCAAATAAGCAGAAAGGTGAATTATTAATACGTCTTAGGTGGGTCTCATGACGTTTTATCATGAAATTTCCAATATTGTTTTTATATACCAAATATTCATTAGTTGGTGAAAAACCAGCTTTTAAATTAAATTTTAACTTCCTAAAATTACGTTTTTCATTAAAAAATTTTTCACAATTTACAAATTTTAGGAACTCTTATTAAGTACGATTTTTCCTGAAATTTCAAACATTTGAAAATTAGGATTTGGTTGTAAAAAAGTCCCTAAAAATTTAGTTTTTACCCGAGGTATTTTCAAGCAATGCGTTCCTACCAACAAAAAGCATCGTGTCAGGAACATGACGTGTGAATTTCTACTACCAGATAAGTGAATTTATATGTAACTAGTTTATGGTGTAAGAAACTAAGTCGCTTTTATTAATGGTTAGAATTTCAAATATTTGTTTTTTGTAATAATACCATAAGGATAATAATTACAGTTAGTTAGTGAAGAAACCTGTCTGTTAACACTCAAAATAAAACATTTAACTCCTACAAATTACCGCCTCTTCGTTAATCTCCATAACCAATAGAAACTCTTACCAAGTAAACGATATTTTCGCTAAATTTCTCCCAGCATTTGGAATATTATTTGGGTAAATTTTAAAATTGGAGTTTGTTAACGGTATTTTCAGCATGTTTCGAAAAAATAATGTGTTTCATTGAAATGCAATTTCAAAAAGCAGTAAAAGTGAATTATTAATATTAGGTTGTCTTAGAATTAGACTGTAATTATAATCGCCAAAATTTTATTGGAATATTGTTATTTAGCTATACCAAATATTTCATAGTAGTTGTCCACACCCCCCCGCCCATGTGTTTTAAATTAAAAAAAATTTAACTTCTAAGATTACGCCTTTTTCTTAAAATTTTCACATTACAAAATTTAGAAATCTTAAGAGTTACGATTTTCCCCAAATTTCAGAACATTTGAAATTATATTGATAAATTCTTAAAATTGACAGTTTTTTAACGGCAAGTTATTTCAGCATTTGAAAAAAAATAATGTGTTTCATTCAAATGCAATTTCAAAAAGCAGAAAAGTGAATTTATTAATAAGTTTATAGGTGTCTAAAATTGACGTTTTTTATTGAAAAAGTTTCAATAGTTACTGTCTCCCTCTTTATATATAGCCCAATATATTGTCCCTTAGGTTGATTAGACAGGAACACTGTGTTTAATTAAAAAATTTAACTTTCTAAAATTCCAGAGCTTTTTGACACCTAAAACTATTACACATTACAAATTTAGAACTCTAACGCCTACGATTTTTCCATAAAAATTCATACCATGAACGGAAAACTTAAAATTGACGATTTTTAACGGCATATATTTCACGCGGATATTGAACATAATAATGTGCTTTCATGAAAATCCAATTTCAAAAAGCAGAAAAGTGAATTTATTATTAGTGTTTATGGTGTCTTAAATTGACGTTTTTTAGATGAAATTTTCCCGGAAATACATTTGTTCTCTCTACGTATACCAAAATATTTCATATCAGTTTGTGCACACCGTGTTTTAATAAAAAAAATTAACTTCTAAAATTACGCTTTTTTCCTAAATTTTCACATTCCACAAATTAGTAATAAGAGTACGATTTTCCTAAATTTGAAGCATATTGAAATGTATTTGGTGGAAAATCTAAAAGTTGAGTTCCTCTAACAGAATCATTCTCCGCACCTCCCTGAAAAAATAGTGTATTGTCATATGAGAATGCATATTATACACAAGCAGAAAGTGAAATTTATAGGATAGTTTTATGGTGGTGGCTTATTAATTGACGTTTTAAATGAAATTTCAAATATTGTTGTTTTACTATAAACCAAAGATATGGTTCAATTAGTTGGTGAAGAACGACCTGTTTTAATTAAGAAATATTAACCTCTCTAAAACTTGACGTTTTTCTCTTAAATTTCTCCGCAACATTATCAAATTATAGAAACTCTTAAAAGATAAGATTATTTCCATAAAGTTTCAAACATTGAAAATTTATTATGTAAATCTTAAAATTGAGTTTTTAACGTATTTTCAGAGGATCAAATTTTGAAAAAATAATGTGTTCATTTAAAAAATGCAGATTCAAAAAGCAGAAAAGTGAAGTTTATTAATAGTTTAGGTGTTCTTAATTGACGTTTATGATATATACAATATTTTGTTTTTGTTATACCACAAATTTAATGGTTCATGTAGTTGTGAAAGCGCGAGTGTATTACAATTTATAGAAATTTTAATACTGCATCACCTAATATAGTTTACGTTTTTTCTTATAAATGATTATATTCAAATTACAAATTTTAGCACTCTTATAAGCTAACGAATTTATATCCCTAAATGTTCAAAGCATTATCGAAGATTCACCCTCTCTACCCCGGGTAAATCCATAAAATTGATTTCTTAACAGTCTCATTCAGCATTTAAAAAAAATAATTGTGTTTTCATTGAAATGCAATTCCCACACACCACGTCCACGGGAAAGCTCAGATTTGATTAAATAAGATATTTATGGGTGTCTTAAACTCTCACGTTTGATTATAAGATTAAATGTTAGACGAGAGGCACAACTTCTTAGAAGTACTATAAATTTGGTTTCTTTAGGTATACCAAATTATTTTACATTAGTTTTGTCGAAAACCTGTTTTAATACAAAAATATAGATTTAACTTCTAAATGTAATATTGAGAGCTTGTTACATGGTAAAATTTTCATACATTACAAATTTAGAACTCTTAAAAATAGCTACGATTTTTTCGGTCTAAATTTCAATCATTTGAATAATTATTTGGTGTGAAAGTCTTAAATATTGAGTATTTTTGTACAGTGCGGATATTTTCAGCATTTGAAAAATAATGGGTATTTTTCATTTTTTAGATAAATGACAAGTATTTTACGAATAGCCAGAAAACCGTGAATTTATTAATGTTATCAGGTGATCCCTCTAAATTTGCCACGTTTTTTCAAGTGAGATTTCAATATTTGTTTTTATATACCAAGAATATTTCCATTAGTTGTTAAAACCT